>NW_024121224.1:240752-298252 GCF_016745375.1 Pimephales promelas
ACACACTTCATCAGGACAGCTGAGCTCGTCCTTCTGAGAGATGATGCGCTTCTCACACAGAATAAGGCAGTCGTGTGTTTATTACTCGTGTTTAAAGCGTTTCAATCTTCGTTTATTCATTCATTCATTTATTCGGTTTGGTCATTTACAGATCAATCAAATCATTCGAAACATATTCTTATTCAGATACAGATAGTGTGATGCTCATAGGGGTTTCCTGGAATGATGTGTGCTATCTGCAGTGGGGATTTGTGATGTGTGTGTGTGTGTGTGTGTGTGTGTGTGTGACGCCCTCTGGTGTTCAGAGAGATATGTAGTGTGTGTGTGTGTGTGACGCCCTCTGGTGTTCAGAGAGATATGTGTGTGTGTGTGTGACGCCCTCTGGTGTTCAGAGAGATATGTAGTGTGTGTGTGTGTGTGTGTGACGCCCTCTGGTGTTCAGAGAGATATGTAGTGTGTGTGTGTGTGTGTGTGTGACGCCCTCTGGTGTTCAGATGGAGCGATCACTACTGCTCAGCCGTGCATAAATTAATGGCAGCCTTTTCCAAATCGCGAGCGGCTCCATCAGACCTGGAACACGAACTCCGTAGACGTTTCCCTCCTGGATGAACGGGAGCGTGCCGATGATGTCCGAGACTTCAGTGGTGGCCACGTTCTCTCCCTTCCACCTGCTCACACACACACACACGTCAGCTGCAGCGATCACACTCATCTCCACGGCTGGTTCCTGACACACACCTGAACGTGTCTCCCACTCGGTCCTGGAAGTAGATGAAGTTGTCGTGGTCGATCTTCAGCAAGTCGCCGCTGTTGAAGTAGACGTCTCCGCTCTTCCGAACGTGACGCAGCCTCTTCTTCTCCGTCTCCTGCTGGTTCTGCGCGTAACCCACGAACGGAGCGAGTCCGGTGATCTCACACACCAGCAGCCCCGTCTGCCCTGGACACACAACAGCTGATCGGAGTCAGTTCACTTCCCTGATCGTTTACTCTCCCCTCGTCATCTAATCTTCATGCCTGTCTTCAGTGGAAAAGAAGTTGGTGACCTTTCACCCTGATGATGTAATGTGTGTCGCATCATAGCTCGAACAAGACCAGCATTAGTGGTTAAAGTATATAAATGTGTGTTTTGTTGTAAATGTCGCTGGTTTGTCTCGATCAGACTCTTTTATTCCTCTGCTGCACTGAAACTCACATCTGACCTTTGACCCGTTGGACCCCATTGAAGACACTATATGGAGTAACCCTGGAGTGTGCTCCTCAAAAACCTTCATTTTATTGAATGTGTGGTGTGAGTGACCTCTGACCTCTAGGCACCTCCACACACAGGCCTCTGGAGTCTCTGACCGGCTCGTCTCGCTCGGTGTCGTACTGGATCAGGGCGTACGGGAACAGTTTCTGTGTGAGGAGAGAAACACACGGGGAGTTCAGCGTTTCCCAGGGACGATCCGGCTCGGAGAGAGTCACGTGATCCCAGTCTTACCCTGTGCAACCAGCTGACCCGTCCCACTGCTCCCAGTTTCCCAGTGTAGTTGACGAAGCCCAGGTTTCCCTCAGTGGAGGCGTAGAACTCTCTGATGTCGATGGGACCGAATCTCTGGAGGAACTCCTTCCACACGTCCGGCCGGAGCCCGTTCCCGATCGCCAGACGCACCGCATGCTCTCGCTCGCCCTCGCGCTGGAAACACACACACACACACACACACACAGTGTCGTGTTAGCGGGCCCCAAGTTAAAGCTAATGAACGGAAGTGAATCAATCAAAACTAGCTTTATCTGGACAATTCGAGATCTGCTGTGAAGCCGAACACTGTAAAACTGCTGTGAGACTCTGGATAGATGAAGGAGACTTGACCACACACACACACACACACACATGTGAGCTACGCATGTGTGTGAGACTGATGACAGATGGACATCACGACACACACTCGTGAGGAAACTTGAAGACCTGCGCTGGAATGTACAGTCAGTGAAACCTGAAATTAGCCGTGATCTCCTCCTCATGTGAAGTGTGTGTGTGTGTGTGTGTGTGTGTTCAGGAGATCGTTCGGGAAAGGCCATCAGCTATTCCTAGATCCAGCGCTCTGTTTGGCCGACAGCTGCGTCACATGATCACATGATCACACGCGCTCCTCAGGATCCCGTTTCAATGACCAAAGTAAGAGGATTCATCGTTTACCTCCAAAACTTCAAACAGACAACCAGACGTTAGATGGCGAGCAGGTGTGTGTGTGTGTGTGTGTGTGTGTGTGTGTGACGTGAGCAAACGACATACTGGCAGAATCAGAGCTATTTAGAAAAAACAGCTGTTCTGGAGTCAGTTTTCAGAGAGTAACAGTTGTACGATATACACACACACACACACACTCTCTCTCTCTCTCACACACACACACACACACACACTGACGGCACACGCTGCCAACATTCTAAATCTGTTTCACAGTCAGCTGACATAAACACAACTATAAACTAATGTACATAAGAAGTCACCATGAAATCAAAAATGACATATTGATTGCTTTAATTGCAGTGTTTATTGTAAATGATTTATGGGTGCGCATCATCATCATCATCATCATTATTGCGTTAATAATGTCGAATCAGTTCCTCTCGCAGCATCATCTCTGATGATGAGGGCGGGGCTATAACCTGTCACTCACATGAGATCAGCCAATAGCAAACCACAACCAGCCAATCAGTTCCCCACAGACAAAATCAAGCCCCGCCCACAGACACAATCAAGCCCCGCCCACATGTGTTCTTGTTCCACTTCCCTTTCATGACAACTTTAACCTGCTAGACTTCCATTATAAGAGATGTGGTATCCCGCAGGTCTCTCCAGTGTGATGTGTGTTTTGTGTGGTGTGTGTTCCTCTCTGTACCTTCGGTGTGTTGCAGAGATAACGCAGAACTTCTCCGATATACTGAATCACCGTCACGCCGTGAGTCCGACACTCGTCCCAGAACTGAGAAGCGGAAAACTTACGCCGTAATATTATAGTTGAACCTGAAAATGAGAGAAAGGAGATTATTCTAATCCGTAACAGCACTAGCAGATCTGTGTGTGTGTGTGTGTGTGAGTGTTTGACCTTTCACCCGCTTAAGAGGAACATTTGTGTGTATTTCTGCCACTTTACAGTCACACACAAAGAGCTCTTTTACGAGGAGAGTGACGAAACTACACACTAATTCGTCAGAAGGTCATGAAGTGCTTACACACACTCACTCGCTCACGCACACACACACACACACCTGTCTCGACGGAGCCCATGAAGCCCACGAGGAAGCCCGCGGTGTGATACAGAGGAAGAGTCACGTAGATCACGTCGGTGTGTGTTACGCCGTTCGCCGCCAGCACAGCGAGAGCAGCCAGCAGACGCGTCTGAGTGATCACAGCTGCTTTAGGAAGACCTGCACACACACACACACACACACACGTCACGCTTCACACTCCACTGGAGTATTCCACACTGAAAGCATCCTCTGCTGGCCATCCTCACTGCAATACGTCTGACTCATCCTCCAGTTTGAAAACTAACAAATGCTTTGCTCTGAATTTTGCAACATTGACATTCAAAAAAATAATAATTATAAATCACATTTTAATAAAACTGATCAGAGGATCTCAGAGGACGGCTAATTCACTAACGTCTGAAAGTATTTTCAAAAATAAATGTTTAAAATCGTTTCGCGAACGATGGATCAGCAGCCATTTCGGAGAAGATAAAGTAGGAGTAATATGATCACCTGATTCACCTTCGGTTTATGTACATGTTCGTTCGAGTGACGGATTCACCTGTGGTTCCAGATGTGTATATGTACATGTTCGTTCGAGTGACGGATTCACCTGTGGTTCCAGGTGTGTATATGGACATGTTCGTTCGAGTGACGGATTCACCTGTGGTTCCAGATGTGTATATGTACATGTTCGTTCGAGTGACGGATTCACCTGTGGTTCCAGGTGTGTATATGGACATGTTCGTTCGAGTGACGGATTCACCTGTGGTTCCAGGTGTGTATATGGACATGTTCGTTCGAGTGACGGATTCACCTGTGGTTCCAGGTGTGTATATGTACATGTTCGTTCGAGTGACGGATTCACCTGTGGTTCCAGGTGTGTATATGTACATGTTCGTTCGAGTGACTGATTCACCTGTGGTTCCAGATGTGTATATGGACATGTTCGTTCGAGTGACGGATTCACCTGTGGTTCCAGGTGTGTATATGGACATGTTCGTTCGAGTGACGGATTCACCTGTGGTTCCAGGTGTGTATATGTACATGTTCGTTCGAGTGACTGATTCACCTGTGGTTCCAGATGTGTATATGGACATGTTCGTTCGAGTGACGGATTCACCTGTGGTTCCAGGTGTGTATATGTACATGTTCGTTCGAGTGACGGATTCACCTGTGGTTCCAGGTGTGTATATGTACATGTTCGTTCGAGTGACTGATTCACCTGTGGTTCCAGGTGTGTATATGAACATGTTCGTTCGAGTGACGGATTCACCTGTGGTTGCAGGTGTGTATATGAACATGTTCGTTCGAGTGACGGATTCACCTGTGGTTCCAGGTGTGTATATGTACATGTTCGTTCGAGTGACGGATTCACCTGTGGTTCCAGGTGTGTATATGAACATGTTCGTTCGAGTGACGGATTCACCTGTGGTTCCAGGTGTGTATATGTACATGTTCGTTCGAGTAACGGATTCACCTGTGGTTCCAGGTGTGTATATGGACATGTTCGTTCGAGTGACGGATTCACCTGTGGTTCCAGGTGTGTATATGTACATGTTCGTTCGAGTGACGGATTCACCTGCGGTTCCAGGTGTGTATATGTACATGTTCGTTCGAGTGACGGATTCACCTGTGGTTCCAGATGTGTATATGGACATGTTCGTTCGAGTGACGGATTCACCTGTGGTTCCAGGTGTGTATATGGACATGTTCGTTCGAGTGACGGATTCACCTGTGGTTCCAGGTGTGTATATGTACATGTTCGTTCGAGTGACGGATTCACCTGTGGTTCCAGATGTGTATATGTACATGTTCGTTCGAGTGACGGATTCACCTGTGGTTCCAGGTGTGTATATGTACATGTTCGTTCGAGTGACGGATTCACCTGTGGTTCCAGGTGTGTATATGTACATGTTCGTTCGAATGACGGATTCACCTGTGGTTCCAAGTGTGTATATGGACATGTTCGTTCGAGTGACGAATTCACCTGTGGTTCCAGGTGTGTATATGGACATGTTCGTTCGAGTGACGGATTCACCTGTGGTTCCAGGTGTGTATATGGACATGTTCGTTCGAGTGACGGATTCACCTGTGGTTCCAGGTGTGTATATGGACATGTTCGTTCGAGTGACGGATTTACCTGTGGTTCCAGATGTGTATATGTACATGTTCGTTCGAGTGACGGATTCACCTGTGGTTCCAGGTGTGTATATGTACATGTTCGTTCGAGTGACGGATTCACCTGTGGTTCCAGGTGTGTATATGGACATGTTCGTTCGAGTGACGGATTCACCTGTGGTTCCAGGTGTGTATATGTACATGTTCGTTCGAGTGACGGATTCACCTGTGGTTCCAGATGTGTATATGGACATGTTCGTTCGAGTGACGGATTCACCTGTGGTTCCAGGTGTGTATATGGACATGTTCGTTCGAGTGACGGATTCACCTGTGGTTCCAGGTGTGTATATGGACATGTTCGTTCGAGTGACGGATTCACCTGTGGTTCCAGGTGTGTATATGTACATGTTCGTTCGAGTGACGGATTCACCTGTGGTTCCAGGTGTGTATATGGACATGTTCGTTCGAGTGACGGATTCACCTGTGGTTCCAGGTGTGTATATGAACATGTTCGTTCGAGTGACCGATTCACCTGTGGTTCCAGGTGTGTATATGTACATGTTCGTTCGAGTAACGGATTCACCTGTGGTTCCAGGTGTGTATATGGACATGTTCGTTCGAGTGACGGATTCACCTGTGGTTCCAGATGTGTATATGTACATGTTCGTTCGAGTGACGGATTCACCTGTGGTTCCAGGTGTGTATATGGACATGTTCGTTCGAGTGACGGATTCACCTGTGGTTCCAGGTGTGTATATGTACATGTTCGTTCGAGTGACGGATTCACCTGTGGTTCCAGATGTGTATATGTACATGTTCGTTCGAGTGACGGATTCACCTGTGGTTCCAGGTGTGTATATGTACATGTTCGTTCGAGTGACGGATTCACCTGTGGTTCCAGGTGTGTATATGTACATGTTCGTTCGAATGACGGATTCACCTGTGGTTCCAGGTGTGTATATGAACATGTTCGTTCGAGTGACGGATTCACCTGTGGTTCCAGGTGTGTATATGTACATGTTCGTTCGAGTGACGGATTCACCTGTGGTTCCAGGTGTGTATATGTACATGTTCGTTCGAGTGACGGATTCACCTGTGGTTCCAGGTGTGTATATGTACATGTTCGTTCGAGTGACGGATTCACCTGTGGTTCCAGATGTGTATATGTACATGTTCGTTCGAGTGACGGATTCACCTGTGTTTCCAGGTGTGTATATGGACATGTTCGTTCGAGTGACGGATTCACCTGTGGTTCCAGGTGTGTATATGTACATGTTTGTTCGAGTGACGGATTCACCTGTGGTTCCAGGTGTGTATATGAACATGTTCGTTCGAGTGACGGATTCACCTGTGGTTCCAGGTGTGTATATGAACATGTTCGTTCGAGTGACGGATTCACCTGTGGTTCCAGATGTGTATATGGACATGTTCGTTCGAGTGACGGATTCACCTGTGGTTCCAGGTGTGTATATGAACATGTTCGTTCGAGTGACGGATTCACCTGTGGTTCCAGATGTGTATATGGACATGTTCGTTCGAGTGACGGATTCACCTGTGGTTCCAGATGTGTATATGTACATGTTCATTCGAGTGACGGATTCACCTGTGGTTCCAGATGTGTATATGGACATGTTCGTTCGAGTGACGGATTTACCTGTGGTTCCAGATGTGTATATGAACATGTTCGTTCGAGTGACGGATTCACCTGTGGTTCCAGGTGTGTATATGTACATGTTCGTTCGAGTGACGGATTCACCTGTGGTTCCAGATGTGTATATGTACATGTTCGTTCGAGTGACGGATTCACCTGTGGTTCCAGATGTGTATATGTACATGTTCATTCGAGTGACGGATTCACCTGTGGTTCCAGATGTGTATATGGACATGTTCGTTCGAGTGACGGATTCACCTGTGGTTCCAGGTGTGTATATGGACATGTTCGTTCGAGTGACGGATTCACCTGTGGTTCCAGGTGTGTATATGGACATGTTCGTTCGAGTGACGGATTCACCTGTGGTTCCAGGTGTGTATATGAACATGTTCGTTCGAGTGACGGATTCACCTGTGGTTCCAGATGTGTATATGTACACGGCCGGAGAACTGAAGCACACGTTTGCTCTGAGCGCTGGAGGAACGGCTGAGTCGGACGATTCCTGAGCTAGTCTTCTCAAACTCTTCATGCCTGATGATCTGAGCTCTGATGAAGACATGAAGAAGACGGTCACGTCCTCCAGATCATCTCTCACCTCCTCTACGGCTTGCTGCAGAGCTGACATCACAAACACAACATCACAACAAACCCAACAATCACATCACAACAAACACAACATCACAACAAACCCAACAATCACATCACAACAAACACAACATCACAACAAACCCAATGATCACATCACAACAATCATTTTTTTTTTATATAGTATGCTCAAAAAGTGAATAAATGGATTTTTAACTATACTGCATAAATATAATTAAGTTGCTTTGGACTAAAGTGTCTGCCAAATGCGTAATTGTAAAATGTAAATGTAGTACCATAAAATCTCTTAAAAATACAAAAACATTATCAAACTAAAATATAGTAAATTCTTGTCACTGAAATATAAAAAAAACTGACATGTGATGTGAAGAACACCAGAGGGTTAAACAGATACTTACTATAGATACTAGGCTATGTGTCTGTTTTTCCACCAGTAAATAATTGTGGCTATTCTTTTTCTTTATTTCCCAAAGGCATAGGCTACAAACTTATCAACGAATTTTCCAGCTACCAAAAATATGTTCTAAAAACATGCGTTCTCAGTATGTTATGAAATCGGTATTTCTAAAAGTTCAGAGCGTCTAGTTTGTAAAATGTTTAATAGCATTTTTTTTCTTACTTGGTTATATGAGCCTTAAGGGAACATTTCATATTCTTCACACATTATGCGAACATCACTTCTGAATGTTCTCTAAACGTTCTAAGACAAGTAGTAACTTTTAAAAATGTTAGACGAAAGTCGTCCAACAAAATCAAATAACATTTTTAGCTTTTTTTGTGCAAAGGTTTTAAGAACATTATTAAAGATCAGATCACTTTTGTTTGTTCAGTAACTTTGCTCTTAATCGAATAACTTTAAAATTCTTAAAATCATTTTAAAATAATTCTGATTACAGCTTTATTCTAATATTCTGCCAATCGTGTGTGTGTGTGTGTGTCGCAACGCTCACCCTCCGACGCGATCAGGACGGCGGCCCCGCGACAGCATCTGAAGCTCGCGACCAGACTCCGTGCGCGGATGCTGGTGTTGAGGAGTGCGCATGCGCAGCCGAGCTTGGCCAGCGCGAGCCAGCAGAAGATGAAGGCGGGCTCGTTTATCATGAACAGAACCGCGGTGTCTCCGGGCTTCAGACCCGACGCGCCGCGCAACGCGTTCGCTATTCGGTTGCTCTCTCTGTCTGCGTCTTTAAACGAGTAGATTTCCTTCTCGAATACAATGAACGGCTTGTTCGGCCGCGTTTCGACCTGTTCTAAAAATCTGTCCAAAGCGAAAAACAAAGGTCGCCTTCTTCTGCGAGACACGAATTTGAGTAAAATCCGCACCAGTTCTGTGTGGTAAACAAAGTCTGCCCAGAAATAGGGGAAAAGCAGCCTCAGACACAGAGGACAGAGGACCAGTCCGCACAACAGCACAGAAACAAGGAACATCTTTGATGTGAAAATGCGAGAGTTTCTCAAACACAATCCGAGCCGAAGACTGAAGTGATTCTGCTGAAGGCGGAGCGACGGGAGATTACAGTTTAAAGTTTCCCTCAGACACGAGGATCAGAAATGTAGGCTATTACAGAAACATAGGAAACATTTTCAAAGTTCAATCATTAAGTTTGTGGAGTATCTACAGCTCTGGCTCTGATTCCTTTTTTGGGGGGTATTAATGTGTTGCTAATCAGACCTTTCAGGCTATAGCCTAATGAGCCTTATACCAAAATTATTATTACAACTAATTTTTTGTTCATTAATTAGGAAAAGAATTATAAATAATAAATAATTGGGTACGGGTAGATGATTTAAGTGTAACCCGACATCAGACATTAAAGGACATTCACTGTACATTCAAAGGTCATTTACTGTCGTCGCACGGCTGCTGGAACTTGAGGAGGCCGACTGCAGGACGACTCAACTTCCACGCACAGTTTTTTATATCAAGATTTCGCTTTAGTATTTTTCGGGACAATTAAGGCCAGTTTGGGGATTCGGGACAACAGCTTAGATTTCGGGACTGTCCCGGATTTTTCGGCATGTCTGGTCACCCTAGCAGGATAAACTGCATCTCTAGGACCGAACTTAAAGCGACAGACTGAAGTTTGATCTCTTCTCAAACGCGACACTCAGGATACAGTTTTAAAAAGTAAACTTGAGAAAAGTTACAGAATTTTTCGTGTATTGTTATGAAAAATGCACAAAATTCTATTTAAATTTTTTAAATGAAATTTATTTTCAAAACTGTGTTTTAATCTAAAACTGTGATACAATCAAAGCAAGTTGTGTGCAAAATTTGAGCTTGATATCTCAAAAAATGTAGCCTGACATCGTCATACTCAGACTCCGGTCCGCATGTGAGTCCGATGCTGCTGTGATTATGGGGCGTTTCAACTGAACCAGGAAAGATAAGGCCTCTGCACTCAAATGGATTGACAAATGCCTCGGTCGCGGTTCTCTGTTCCCCTTTTAAATGAATGCACTGTGTACATCTTCAATAACAGATGCGACGGCTGAATCTACACATCTCAGATCTCCAGCGGCGGCCATCTTTGTTGTAAACGAACTCAACCCAAGCGCTCTTTGGTGACGTGGATGATTACTAGGGGTGTAAATTGAAGCCTTAATGACGATTCGATACGATACCAATTTCTTAAGCCAACGAGTCAATTATTTTCGATACTTCACTATTTCCCTCGATACGATTCAATACTAGATATTTTTACATGATATCTAATAAGTTTCAAATAAGTCAACAAAAAAAATTATAAATAGTCTTTTATTGAGAATACAGAAACAGCGTTTGTGGCGAGCAGGACGAGGCCGACGTAAGACGTAACAGGCTACAAAAAACGAGCGCTCAGTGAGATGTTGTTCGTCTGCAGTACCAAACGCTTCCACTAGAAACTCGTCTCTCATTCAATTCCAATGCGACTATTGTTTCAGGACCATTTGTGTGAGTGTGTAGTGTGTGTGTTCACATAGCATTTTTTTTCAGTCAAAAACACCTGAGGAGGAGCACCAGAGGGCACTGTTTCCGTCATGAGCAGATCCGGAGTCCTGGTCCAGTGCCAGATCAGCAGTTGCGTCATTCCCAGATCTCCGCTATCAGTTCCTCGAGCTCCTGATAGCAGCGCTGTGACTCCAGCTGAGAAATCAAACTCAACGACCTCTCGCTAGCAAGACACTGGCTGAATCTCATTCAGCAAATAATTGTGACATGTCACTCCCACATGCTCTCAGATGTATCCACAGAGGCCCGGTTCCCAGCATGCACTGCGGTAATGAGGATTGTGCGTTTGGAACGGACTAATCATGAACTTCTCAAGGTTACAGTGATAGCAGAGAGAAGAAGGAGCCGGGCTGATAACGTTCAGCACAGTTTTGTTTATATAAAGCGCTTTTGGAAAATGTCTGACCTCGATCTCTTGAGTTCAGGCACACGTCTCAATCCATGACTCCCGTTGCTCAGGGATGCAAATAATAGTAACCCAGTAGAATTGGCAAAACCCAATATTTCAATAAAACGAGCAGTACATCAGTGGAGTGTATCTGGCTGACCCACTTCTGTACTGTATCTGCGTGATTATTGAGATTATAACCCTAACTGAAGCACAGGCGCTGCTGGCGAAGCTGGACCCTGTTCGCTTAGGATAGGTTCGGAATGGTCAGTTCAGGCCGAGTGTTTTGAGTGTACTTATGTTAAGATATCGATTCAAAACAATGGTCTGCTCTGTTTGAGAGTTAGGAACAGTCGAGGGTTGGCAACTGTTTAGACGTGGATTCCTCGATTCGAGTCCGGCTTTAAGGCTGGATCCTTCAAAGAACGCTTGCGTCCCAGCGGCGAGGCAAAGGCTTTCCTGATCCTGATCTTTTCCTGATCCAGCTTTACCGATCCATCCTAAGGCTTTGCCAATCCATCCGGAGGATTTCCCGTTCCATCCGAAAGCTTTTCCGATCCATCCAAAGGCTTTCCCGATTTGATCCATTCGGAGGCTTTCCCGATCCATCCGAAGGCTTTCCCGATCCAACCAGAGGCTTTCCCGATTTGATCCATCCGGAGGCTTTCCCGATCCATCTGGAGGCTTTCCCGATCCATCCAAAGGCTTTCCCGATTTGATCCATCCGGAGGCTTTCCCGATCCATCCAAAGGCTTTCCCGATCCATCCAAAGGCTTTCCCGATTTGATCCATCCGGAGGCTTTCCCGATCCATCCAAAGGCTTTCCCGATTCATTCAGAGGCTTTCCCAATTTGATCCATCCGGAGGCTTTCCCGATCCATCTGAAGGCTTTCCCGATCCATCCAAAGGCTTTCCCGATTTGATCCATCCGGAGGCTTTCCCGATCCATCCAAAGGCTTTCCCGATTCATCCAGAGGCTTTCCCGATCCATCCAGAGGCTTTCCCGATTTGATCCATCCGGAGGCTTTCCCGATCCATCTGAAGGCTTTCCCGATCCATCCGAAGGCTTTCCCGATTTGATCCATCCGGAGGCTTTCCCGATCCATCTGGAGGCTTTCCCGATCCATCCAAAGGCTTTCCCGATTTGATCCATCCGGAGGCTTTCCCGATCCATCCGAAGGCTTTCCCGATCCATCCAGAGGCTTTCCCGATCCATCCAGAGGCTTTCCCGATTTGATCCATCCGGAGGCTTTCCCGATCCATCTGGAGGTTTTCCCGATCCATCCGAAGGCTTTCCCGATCCATCCAGAGGCTTTCCCGATTTGATCCATCCGACGGTTTTTCCAATCCATCTGAAGGCTTTCCTGATCCGATCCATCCGAAGGCTTTCCCGATCCATCCGAAGGCTTTCCCGATCCATCCGAAGGCTTTCCCGATCCGATCCATCCGAAGGCTTTCCCGATCCGATCCATCCGAAGGCTTTCCCGATCCATCCGAAGGCTTTCCCGATCCGATCCATCCGATGGTTTTTCCGATCCATCCGAAGGCTTTCCCGATCCGATCCATCCGATGGTTTTTCCGATCCATCCGAAGGCTTTCCCGATCCATCCGAAAGCTTTCCCGATCCGATCTATCTGGAGGCTTTCCTGATCCATTCAAAGGCTTTCCCGATCCATACGGAGGCTTTCCCGATCCATCCAGAGGCTTTCCCGATCCATCCAAAGGCTTTCACAATTTGATCCATCCGACGGTTTTTCCGATCCATCCAAAGGCTTTCCCGATCTGATCCATCCAGAGGCCGAACCCAGTAGACGGGCCAGAACCCGGTTCTGTTCTCAGGCAGACAGCACTCGCACCAACACTGAATCAGCTCTTTGTTTCTGCCTTAAATTATTATTGTTTTGATGAAAACATGTGAGTTTGTACATGCGTTTCTGAAACACATAACTCAGACCGTCTCCTCTGATAACAGACCACTCTGGACTGTAACGTGGACTCGTGCACTTACAGAAACGATGTGTGTTTTGAAAAGCGCTATACAAATAAATGTGAACTGATTGATTCTCTGGAGAGAGACTGATAACTTCTGCATACAGGACTGGACCCGCATCTGGACCCGAACAGCTGCACTGATCTCAGTGTCAGTGTGTGTGTCCTGCATCACACAGAAGACGGACTCTATGCTGTTATACTTCTGTGTCTCAGAACTCGAATGCTTTAGTTTTTCCATAAATGTCACATTGATTGCATTGATCTGATGCCTTCTCTCTATCTTGTTGCTCTCTTAGACCTCGATGTCAACATTTGTTCTCTACACGTCAGCTTCTGCTTGTCCAGCTTTCTTGACAGAAGAATTGTGTTAGTCTTTATTAGTAAAACAGTGTCCATGTGAAAGCCAATAGCATTCTCCACTTAAAGCTGAAGTATAAGTAACTTTTTCCGTGTTAAAATAGTTAAAGTCACAGACGGTTCATTTCCTCGAAAAGTAAAAAGGCTGTTAGTTTTGGGTTAGACCCGTGGACCAATGGCGTGAGCTGTGGGCGGGGACTATTTGTGATTGACAGTTGGCAGATTCTGTAAACTGTGGAAGAGAATTTAGAATTTTTGTTCAATTAATTGGAGCTTAAAGTCACGTGACATGTTCAGAATAATATGACAACATATATTTTCAGCTCAGATACAGATCTCTGTCTGGAAAGTCCCATCGACTGTTTGCTGAATCCTCCCAAACAAACACAATGCATACGTGCAGATCCCGAGCACGTGATCGCTTTGATCTGGGAATCAGGGAATCTGTCACGGCTCTTGATCCGTTATTCCTCAAATCTTTCTCTCAAAGTCGGGTTTCTTCTGCATCCCTTTAAGTGTGTTTCTAACTAATCTCGACTCTTTTATTTATGCATTATTAGTTATTTCATTGTATAGGGTTAATTAGGTTATAAGCGTGTGTCAATTATGTAGCCTATTCCCATTCGTGTCTTTTGTGATTTTTTGTTTGATATCTTGAGGGCGCTATAAAAGAAGAAGTAAGATTACCTATCATGAGTATTATTATGATGATACAGTAATTACAGTAGCGAACACACACACCTAGCTGTGGAGGATCGAGCGTGTCGTTGTGTCACTTTAATTCACTGCAGCCCCGATAAGAATGTGCTGGTGTCAGTCTCTCTCTCTCTCTCTCTCTCTCTCTCTCTCTCTCTCTCTCTCTCTCTCTCTCTCTCTCTCTCTCTCTCTCTCTCTCTCTCTCTCTCTCTCTCTCTCTCTCTTACACACACACACACTCACTCTCTCTCACACATGTCACGAATATCTCTCGCGACCCTTGCCACTTGCCGCGCGCACTATAAAAGCGCGTCCCCGCGGCGCCTCTCTTACTTTCCCGGATCAGAAGTGCTGCATGTGTGAGAGCTAGTCCAGAACCAGGAGCAGAACCAGAATCAGAACCATAAGCAGAACCAGGAGAACATGCTGCGTGTCCGGTGTCTGAGAGGAGGGAGCCGTGGAGCAGAAGCTGCACATCTCATCGGGGATATGGTGAATATATTACATTATGAGAACTGGATCACAGTCAGAACCAGAACCAGAATCTCTCTCTCTCTCTCTCTCTCTCACACACACACACACACACACACACAGAGAGAGAGAGAGAGAGAGAGAGAGAACGGAATCTTCCAGTGCACGCATGCAAATACAGAAAAAAAGACAATTAATTATACAGTTAAAGAATATGAAAACGGTGAATCAGTCAGAACAGACACATTTACACATTATGGTATTTTTATGTATTGCATTTACAAAAACACACATATTACACTACAATTATAACGGCTGAGAAGATTAAAAATCCTAGAAATTGATTGGCAGTGTTAAATCATTAACTCTAGGCCTAATCATTGAAATTAATATCTCAATAATGTTGCATCGACTCAGAGTGACAGATGATCTGTCACAAATCACGTGTTGTGGATGATTGACAGCACAGCTGGATTGATCACGTGTTGTGGATGATTGACAGCTGGAGGAGTCTCGGATCGAGGAACTTTACCAGACTAAAGTCTGTTTCATGCGTTCAGCTTCAGGACACGTGTCAGTCTCCGATCATGTAATCGATCCGTTCATGCATCCGGGCATTAGCGGCACTTTTAGTGATGAGGCTCAAACACACGAACTGATTGCATTATCACTGTTGATGATCTCTATTGTTGTTGTTGTTGTTGTTTCCCGGTGATGATTGATTGACTGACTTTCTGTTCGTGTGTGTCGCGCGCAGGCGGGTCGCGCGCTCTCCGGATGGGTGTCGCGCGCGTTCCGCAACAGCTCGAGTTCAGCGGCCGCGCATCTCCCGTTGGACGAGCCGGTTCACGAGCACGCGCACGAGGAGTGTCCCGTGAGCGCGTATAACGAGTGGGACCCGCTCGAGGAGGTGATCGTGGGCAGAGCCGAGAACGCATGCGTTCCCCCGTTCACCGTGGAGGTCAAGGTACGAAACTCACTGGGGTCAGAGTTCACATTTACACCACATCTGGGCAGGTCTAATGTGTACGTGACGTTTCTCAGGGTATATACTTAACTTACTGTAACACACAAAAAACAATAAATATAGCCTACTCGGTAACACTTTACAATAAGGTTCATTAGTAAACATTAGTTAACTACCTTAATTAACGTGAATTAAGAATGATCAGTACTTCTTTAGCATTTATTAATCTTAGTTAATATTCATTTTGATATTTACTAATTCATTATTGTAGCCTATATGTTAACATTAACTAACATGAACAAACATTGAACAGCTGTATTTTTATTAACTAACATTAAAAAAGATGAATAAATACGGTAACAAATGTATAGCTCATTGTCAGTTCATGTTAGTTAAAACGTTAACCAATGAATCTTATTGTTACCGTGTAGAAAGTACTGGGATGATGATCAGGTGATATATCCTCTGGATAGTAGTACTATATGATGTATTTTTGTTACTCAAAGGTAGCCTACTAATATTAGCGCAGTAAATGTCTAAAGCACAGTTTATTGCTGGTATTACAGCGGGACATATAAACAGAACACACTGTGAATGACCTGAACGTGTTCATCACACCGCAAACGGGATATTTATTGGTACTCTGTGTGTGTGTGTGTGTGTGTGCAGGCCAACACATATGAGAAATACTGGCCCTTCTACCAGCAACACGGTGGACAGACATTCCCGAAGGACCACGTGAGGAAAGCAGTTGCTGAAATCGAGGAAATGTGCAATATTCTCCGTCACGAGGGAGTCACAGTGAGACGGCCTGAGCCAATCGACTGGTCCTTTGAGTACAAGACCCCTGACTTCTCCTCCACAGGTGACACACACACACACACACACACACACACACACACACACTGAGGAAGGGGTTCTCACACAGACTCATCTCACACAGGCATGTACGCGGCGATGCCCAGAGATATCCTGATGGTGGTGGGCAACGAGATCATCGAGGCCCCGATGGCCTGGAGGGCCCGCTTCTTCGAGTACCGGGCGTATCGGCCCCTGATCAAGGAGTACTTCCGGCGCGGGGCAAAGTGGACCACAGCACCCAAACCCACCATGAGCGACGAGCTGTACGATCAGGTGACCTTTAGAGGCGTGGCCACAGATGCTACTACACTGGAACGACAGGGGCTCACTGTGTGTGTGTGTGTGTGTGTGTGTGCAGGAGTACCCCATCCGCACCGTGGAGGACAGGCACAAGCTGGCGGCTCAGGGGAAGTTCGTCACCACAGAGTTCGAGCCGTGTTTCGACGCTGCAGACTTTATCCGCGCCGGCACTGACATATTTGTACAGAGGAGTCAGGTGACCAAACTCTCCTCCGCCTACGGGTCTGGACCGTTTCTCAGTGTGAAGAACATCTAATCTACAGTAGGCTTCCAGACGGGACAAATCCCTACAGAAAAACGATATATATATATCATTTTTACAGTTTTTTCCCTATTTTTTCTAGACCATTTCAAAATGTTCTTCACACTAAGGAAACAATTGTACATTATATGTACAGTAATATATATATATGAAGAGTTCAGATGCAAAAGCCTCTAAATGCCATTTGAAATTTTCTTCTTTAATGATCACTTTTATCAAGCTTGTATATTTAAGTTCAGTAATTTCACTTAAATGGCAATGATAATTACCTATTAATTGTTATTTAAGTGAAATTACTGAACTTAAATATACAATTTTAATAAAAATCATCATTAAAGAAGAAAATTTCAAATGGCACTTAGAGGCTTTTGCATCTGACCTCTTCAAATATTAATCACTAATAACCTAATTTAATAAGCTAATTTTAATCACTGTGCTCTCTGCCACTCTGTTACTCTGCTCAGGTCACGAACTTCATGGGCATCGAGTGGATGCGGCGCCATCTCTCGCCCACTTACAAGATCCACATCATCTCCTTCAAGGACCCGAACCCCATGCACATCGACGCCACCTTCAACATCATCGGCCCAGGCCTTGTGCTGTCCAACCCAGATCGGCCCTGCCGCCAGGTGAGTGTGTGTGTGTGTGTGTGTGATGGATTGGTTTAGGGGTAGGGTTATGGTGTGTGTGTGTGTGGAGCTGTGCTGCCATCTAGTGTTGATCTCATGATAAATCTCTCCCTCAGATCGACATGTTCAAGAAAGCCGGCTGGACGGTGGCAACTCCGCCGACTCCTCTTATTCCTGACAGTGAGTTATGTTTATAGATATAGATATATAGATATAGTTATAGATATAGTCATAGTCATAGATATAGATATACTTATAGATGTAGATATAGTTATATATATAGTTATAGATATAGTCATAGATATAGATATTGTTATAGATATAGTTATAGATGTTGATATAGTTATAGATATAGATATAGTCATAGATATAGATATAGTTATTAGATATAGTTATAGATGTAGATATAGTTATAGATATAGATGTAGATATAGTTATAGATATAGTCATAGATATAGATATAGTTATAGATATAGTTATAGAAGTAGATATAGTCATAGATATAGTTATAGTTATAGATATAGTTATAGATGTAGATATAGTTATAGATATAGTTATAGATATAGTCATAGATATACTTATAGTTATAGATGTAGATATAGTTATAGATATAGTCATAGATATAGTTATAGATATAGATATAGATGTAGATATAGTTATAGATATAGTTATATAGATATAGTTATAGATGTATATATAGTTATAGATATAGTTATAGATATAGTCATAGTTATAGTTATAGATGTAGTTATAGATGTAGATATAGTTATAGATATAGTCATAGATATAGATATAGTTATAGTCATAGTTATAGGTATAGTCATAGATATAGTTATAGATGTAGTTATAGATGTAAGATATAGTTATAGATATAGTCATAGATATAGATATAGTTATAGTCATAGTTATAGATATAGTCATAGATATAGTTTATAGAGGTAGATATAGTTATAGATATAGTTATAGATATAGTCATAGATATAGTTATAGATGTAGATATACTTATAGATGTAGATATAGTTATATATATAGTTATAGATATAGTCATAGATATAGATATAGTTATAGATATAGTTATAGAAGTAGATATAGTCATAGATATAGTTATAGTTATAAATATAGTTATAGATGTAGATATAGTTATAGATATAGTTATAGATATAGTCAAGATATACTTATAGTTATAGATGTAGATATAGTTATAGATATAGACATAGTCATAGATATAGATATAGTTATAGATGTAGATATAGTTATAGATATAGTTATAGATATAGTTATAGATATAGTCATAGATATAGTTATAGTTATAGATGTAGTTATTGATGTAGATATAGTTATAGATATAGTTATAGATATAGTTATAGATATAGTCTTAGAGATATAGATATAGTTATAGATATAGTTATAGATATAGTCATAAATATAAGATATAGTTATAGATATAGTCATAGTTATAGATATAGTTAATAGATATAGTCATAGAAATAGATATAGTTATAGATATAGATGTAGATATAGTTATAGATATAGTCATAGATATAGTTATAGATATAGTCATAGATATAGATATAGTTATAGATATAGATGTAGATATAGTTATAGATATAGTTATAGATAGAGTCATAGATATAGATATAGTCATAGATATAGTTATAGATATAGTTATAGATGTAGATATAGTCATAGATATAGTTATAGATATAGTCATAGATATACTTATAGTTATAGATGTAGATATAGTTATAGATATAGACATAAGCTGTGTCTGAAATCGCTCCCTATCCACTAAATAGTGCACTATATCGGGTGTCGGCCATTTTGTAGTGGTGTCCGAATTCTGAGTGAACGACATCATTCCCTACATTCATTCACTACTTTTACCCACAATCCTCTCTGAATTCGAGTGTACATTCGATGTACACTCGCTGAAGCCCTATTTCCCACAATCCAATGCGGAGAGAACTGAGCGCGCATGAAAGTTCGGCGCGAGCAAGTTTAAACCAGAGATTACATTACATCCAGTGGAGGATTTGAAAAATATCCGTTAATCGTCGTTTTGAACATAATAACGGTCGCCGGAGGGCGCTCGACGACACGTCATCTGTGAACGTGAGAGTTAATGTACAATTTCAGTCGATGAAACTACAAAGCTGGCACGGAGGTATAATTACAAAATAAAGTCATTATGATTGTTATTGTTGTTAATATTATTTTATAAACTAGGTAATGTAAGATAAAAGGAGTTTTATCAGTACGCGTGACGAAGCCTTTTCTGCGACAGCTCCAACTCTCCGACGCACAGTGTAAACGTCAGCGTCCGAATTCACTCACTTCATCTCCTTCACTCCTTGCAGATATAGTGCACTCAAATGCCATACACTATATAGGGATTAGTGAATGAGTGAACGAGTGAGCGGTTTCAGACACAGCTCTCGTCATAGATATAGATATAGTTATAGATGTAGATATAGTTATAGATATAGTTATAGATATAGTTATAGATATAGTCATAGATATAGTTATAGTTATAGATGTAGTTATTGATGTAGATATAGTTATAGATATAGTCATAGATATAGATATAGTTTATAGATATAGTTATAGATATAGATGTAGATATAGTTATAGATATAGTCATAGATATAGATATAGTTATAGATATAGTCATAGATATAGATATAGATATAGTTATAGATATAGATGTAGATATAGTTATAGATATAGTTATAGATAGAGTCATAGATATAGATATAGTCATAGATATAGTTATAGATATAGGCTAGTTATAGTTAGCCTGGTTTCATGGGTTTGGTTCAAACTAAACACAGCCTTCCATCATATCAGAGCCAATCATCACGTTTAACACAAGCTTAAAGTCTGAATTTTTTTAATGCATCTTATAAATCTTTTTGAGATCAAATTATCCATGCATATATTGTTGTTTTTTTTAAATGTTTGGACCCCACAATATTTCATGATGTTCCAGTGAAGCGTCGGGTTTCTCTCTCGAGTCTCCTTTATTTCTACAGCACAGAGTGTGTGACAGCAGGAGAATAATGCAGAGTGTGTGTCTAGAAGACAATAGCGTCACAGTCCAGCTTAAGTCAGTTCACTGATGCTCATTTCTGCTGTAAGAAACTTATTCATTTAGTTCATTTATATATATAGCGGCTCTGGAGTAACCCGTGATGTCATCGTCCAGCTCAGTTCAGCCTCATATAATGCTGTCGATGAGGAGATCAATAATACTGATGGATATATTAGATGTGTGCTGGATTCTCCAGTCAGACCGGGCATTAAACCCTCACTAATCAGCCGACTCGCAATAATCCCTCACTGTACGTCACCATACGCGGGAAACACGTCTCCTGCTACTTCAGTTACACCGTGACGTTACCAGTATGAACATCCCCATCTGATTCATATCAGTAAGTCAGTAGTTGGGATAATCATGCTGCTAACACTCTATATAAAACCTTTTCTTCTGGAGTCCGAAACAAAGCTGTCTTTATATGCCAAGCTCACAGTCATGTTCTGCCGTTCTCATCTCTGCCCAGGAACAGATCTGTGGTTGAGAGCTTGTAAACATCACATGGTTGATCCACGTCCCATCTTATATATTCATATTTTTGTGTCAGATATTCAAAATGAACAATCTGAAAAATGTAAACAATGGTGTAGTTTTCCTCAGTCCTGTTGCGCTTTAATGGAGAGAATCACTAGTGTTTCATAGATGACGTTTGTCTTCAACTTCTCCTCAGATCACCCGTTGTGGATGTCCTCCAAATGGCTGTCCATGAATGTGTTGATGCTGGATGAGAAACGTGTGATGGTGGATGCTAATGAGATAACCATACAGAAGATGTTTGAGAATCTCGGTAAGAGCGGTTTCTTCCAGCTCTCGTGGAGCTTCACCTCGACCCGATGCACACGACGTGTTGGGGAGCTCATTTGCTCTCTAAATGGAAAACAGTTGCGTTTGTTTTCCTCACCCAGCGAGGCCCGATCTCTTCTAGGCCTTGCAGGTGTTTTTACAGTGTTTGTTGCAGTAATGCATAGCCTATATAACACAAACTTTCATTATACTTTTAAAAACACATTTACAATATTATCATATTCTGAGCACTTACAGTCACCATACAATAGATCTCCACATTAAGGTTACATTACCTACTGGATCTTTATGAAACTTCCAACTCTTTTATTGAAAGTTGAAAAGTAATGTGTTTTGTTTGTGCTTTTTTTCTGTGTGCGCTGGCATGAGTGCGTATGTTTGAGTGACATGTTATGGAGAAGAGAGAGAATTTTTATTCAGTACTTCAAAAATGTTCAAGTAAATTAATTAAACTGAAAAGTAATGTGCATGATTTTTTAAAAATTAACTTAGGTGTTAATGTGTGAATTTATAAATACATACTTTACTCGTTACATCACTAAAGTATTCTAATTACATAATGTATGTTACTTTTAATGCGTTACTTTTCTTGTTACATCACTAAAGTAATCTAATTACGTAACGCATATTACTTTTAATGTGTGACTTTCCTCGTTACATCACTAATGTATTCTAATTACGTAATGTATGTAACGCATGTTACTTTTAATGTGTTACTTGTTACATCACTAAAGTATTCTAATTACATAATGTATGTTACTTTTAATGCGTTACTTTTCTTGTTACATCACTAAAGTAATCTAATTATGTAACGCATATTATGTTTAATGAGTTGCTTTACTCGTTACATCACTAAAGTATTCTAATTACGTAACGCATGTTACGTTTAATGCGTTACTTTACTTGTAACATCACTAAAGTATTCTAATTACGTAAGACATGTTACGTTTAATGCGTTACTTTACTTGTTACATCACTAAAGTATTCTAATTACGTAACGCATGTTACGTTTAATGCGTTACTTTACTTGTTACATCACTAAAGTATTCTAATTACGTAACGCATGTTACATTTAATGCGTTACTTTTCTTGTTACATCACTAAAGTATTCTAATTACGTAACGTATGTTACTTTCAATGTGTTACTTGTTACATCACTAAAGTATTCTAATTACATAATGTATGTTACTTTTAATGCGTTACTTTTCTTGTTACATCACTTAAGTATTCTAATTACGTAACGCATATTACTTTTAACGTGTGACTTTCCTCGTTACATCACTAATGTATTCTAATGACGTAATGTATGTAACGCATGTTACTTTTAATGTGTTACTTGTTACATCACTAAAGTATTCTAATTATGTAATGTATGTTACGTTTAATGCGTTACTTTTCTTGTTACATCACTAAAGTAATCTGATTTTGTAATCCATGTCACTTGTATGTGGATCCGCTGTGTGTTTGACTGCTGTTTGTCGCTCCTGCAGGTATTAAGACGATTAAAGTCAACATCCGCCACGCTAACTCCCTGGGAGGAGGCTTTCACTGCTGGACGACGGACGTGCGCCGGCGCGGATCCCTCCAGTCTTACTTCCTCTAGCCTGCCAGAGACACGCAGTTCTTATTGAGCTCAGATTCGAGCACCGTCTGCATGGTTTGATTGCGCTGTGCATGTCAGGGCTTTTGTAAATGCGACCGATGAACGTGATGAATAGAAACCTCAGTGATCTCAATAACAACTGCATTTCTGGCCGGCTGTTGTAGTAATGACTCCAGTGAAGTAGGCAGAGCCCCCCCCAAACACACACACACACACACACACACACACACACACACACCACAGAAGAAGAGTTTCTACCTCCTATTTACCAAAAACAGAAAACTTGTTTAGCCTATTTTGAATTGTAATGACTTCTTATATAATGCATTTTAATGATATATACTTTTTTTTACCCTACATGTGATACAAGTGTTGATTTATAACTCAGGTATTTTGTAGTCATATTTCAGTTATTTTGTAAGCATTTCATGAAATGTAAATATCTATATGCATTATTTTAGTGCGCATAAACTCTTCCCTCCACCAAAGTGTTTTGTAGTATCTGCCTCTGATGTCATTCACAATAGCAGGAGTCATGAACGCTGCGCTGCTTATACACCACCCTGGACGTGTTCTCAGCGCTCGGGGAACGTTTGGCTGATCGTTTTGCATTGTGTTTGTGCTGTGATTCTCTAGTTTAACTCGTTGAGTGAGATTGCTTTTCATCAACTCATGATTCTGTGTCAGGTCAAACTAAATCAAATAAAGATACACTTGGAAATCAATGTGACTGAATCAGTTTTCCATTTCGTGCTCTGTATTTATGATACTTGTGATCAAAAGGAAAAAACCTGTGGTCAACAAATGAAGCGTGACAGGATGAGCCTCATGAAGAATTCATTTATCTGAATAGCGCTTTTCACAATACACATCATTACCACAGGTTTGCAGTAAATGCATGAGTCCACATTACAGTGATCTGTTATCAGAGGAAACTGCCTCATCAAGTTATGTGTTTCAGAAATGTACATATACAAATCACAGTTAGCGAAAATAATAATTTATGCAAAAAAGCATTTAAACAATGTAATAATTTAAGGCATAAACAATGAGCTCATTGAAGTAAAGAATACTCACACTGATTGTTCTGTAATGCAGTAATGATGTGTATGTGTACACTAAATATATCCAGATGACATTCAGTGTTACTTTTTCATATTTGTAGGCTATTTCACTACAGGCTATATTCGCTAATATTGCAGCGAATAATGATTAAAAACGGGGAGATCTACATTTGTGGATAAATGCTAATCAAGTCAAGTCATCCTCATTTATTGAACGCGTTTAACAATGTAGATTGTTTCAAAGCAGCTTTACATATAATTTAAGGTAACAGAGTAAAGTAAAGTAAAAAAAAAAAAAACATTACAAAGCTTTGATTTTCATGGGACAAATGACAAGTTCGGTAAACTGCATTTTTCTGAGTTAACTCTATAAGCGAGTCACATTATTTTCCTCCATCCGCGTCGCGAGTTTGAAGTTCCCTCCACGCGCGAGCCCCGCCCCCCTGCGCGCAAGCCGCCGCTCATTGGCTCGACGCAGCTCATTTGCATTGACGTCATTCGAGGCTGTAGGTCAATCCGTGCGCGTGCTTTTATTGGATCTGCTGCTGTCACACATTCGCGCCGCTGATGTTCTCAACGCGCGTTATTCCTCGTCAGGAAACTCGCGACGCGCAAACGCCTTTCTTTCCGTGTTCTTGCAGCCGCGCGTCGCTTTCTTTCGTCCGTCTGATGAAGAACCGTAGGCCCGTGATTGACAGCTGCTGTTGAAGGCAGGTTCCGCGAGGTCCGCGTTGACGCGCCGCGCCGGAGTTTCATCAACGGCCCGTTTGATGTCATAAATGCTGGATCGCGCGTTCCGCGGCGGATTTCAGCCTGTTGATGGGGAGCGCGATCAACGCGCCGGCTCATGAGGCCGCACGGACACATCGGGTGTGTTTGACGCCTGTCGAAGGAGAATAAACGCTCAAACGCGCCGCACTAATGGACGAAACCATCGCGTAAATCGAGCCGGAGAAAGACGCTGAGGATGAGGAGGAGTAACGGGCGCGCGTGAGGACAAACATGAGCAGACTTTCTGTTTGATCATCGCTAGATCTGATCGATCCGGTCGTCTTGATGATCTGAGAGAGAGAATCGTTCCTATTAGCGAGAGGAGCGTCGCGACGCGCCGCGTCGCGCGGGTGAATGATGGGCTGCGCCTCCAGCATCCACATCTCCGATCGCGTTTATCACAGCGGGAAAGAGTCCGAGGATTCGCAGAACTGCGGACACACCAGACCCAGCGCCCGCCAGGTGAGTGTGTGTGTGTGAGAGAAAGTGTGTGTGTGTCTGTGTGAGAAATAGAGAGTGTGTGAGAGAGTGTGTCCCTCCATATCCAGCATCCCAGTCTGAGAGAGAGAGAAAAAGTGTGTTTGTGTGAGAAATAGAGAGAAAGTGAGTGTGTGTGTGTGTGTGAGATAAACTGTGTGTGTGTGTGTGTGTGTGTGTGAGAGAGAGAGTGAGCGTGTGTAAGAAAGATAGATAGATAGATTGAGAGATAGTGTGTGTGAGAGAGAGAGAGAGAGAGAGATTGTGTTTGAAAGAGTGAGTGAGTGTGTGTGTGTGTTTCTGTTAGCCTATAGTTAAACACACACACACTGGATGCTTCTCCCAGAAACTGCCCTTTACTCCCCAAACGTTCCTCCAAAAGAAGATCATCTGAATGAACCATTAGTGGAGGAGTCTAGCGGAGTCTAGCGGAGTCTAGCGGAGTCTGGCGGAGTCTAGCGGAGTCTGGCGGAGTCTAGCGGAGTCTGGCGAAGTTGGTGGAGTCTGACGGAGTCAGCAGAGTTAGCGAAGTCTGGCAGAGCTAGCTGAGTCCAGTGGAGTTAGCAAAGTCTAGCGGGGTCTGTCGGAGTTAGCGGGGACACAAAAGTGAACCTCATTGGTTCTCGCTGAAGCTCAAACCTGATGCGTAACACGAGAATGAACCTCATTGGTTCTCGCTGAAGCTCAAACGTGATGCGTAACACGAGAATGAACCTCATTGGCTCTCGCTGAAGCTCAAACGTGATGTGTAACACGAGAATGAACCTCATTGGTTCTCGCTGAAGCTCAAACGTGATGCGTAACACGAGAATGAACCTCATTGGTTCTCGCTGAAGCTCAAACGTGATGCGTAACACGAGAATGAACCTCATTGGTTCTCGCTGAAGCTCAAACGTGATGCGTAACACGAGAATGAACCTCATTGGTTCTCGCTGAAGCTCAAACGTGATGCGTAACACGAGAATGAACCTCATTGGTTCTCGCTGAAGCTCAAACGTGATGCGTAACACGAGAATGAACCTCATTGGTTCTCGCTGAAGCTCAAACGTGATGCGTAACACGAGAATGAACCTCATTGGTTCTCGCTGAAGCTCAAACGTGATGCGTAACACGAGAATGAACCTCATTGGTTCTCGCTGAAGCTCAAACGTGATGCGTAACACGAGAATGAACCTCATTGGTTCTCGCTGAAGCTCAAACGTGATGCGTAACACGAGAATGAACCTCATTGGTTCTCGCTGAAGCTCAAACGTGAGGCGTAACACGAGAATGAACCTCATTGGTTCTCGCTGAAGCTCAAACGCGATGCGTAACACGAGAATGAACCTCATTGGTTCTCGCTGAAGCTCAAACGTGATGCGTAACACGAGAATGAACCTCATTGGTTCTCGCTGAAGCTCAAACGTGATGCGTAACACGAGAATGAACCTCATTGGTTCTCGCTGAAGCTCAAACGTGATGCGTAACACGAATGAACCTCATTGGTTCTCGCTGAAGCGCAAACGTGATGCGTAACACGAGAATGAACCTCATTGGTTCTCGCTGAAGCGCAAACGTGATGCGTAACACGAGAATGAACCTCATTGGTTCTCGCTGAAGCGCAAACGAGATGCGTAACACGAATGAACCTCATTGGTTCTCGCTGAAGCTCAAACGCGATGCGTAACACGAATGAACCTCATTGGTTCTCGCTGAAGCTCAAACGTGATGCGTAACACGAATGAACCTCATTGGTTCTCGCTGAAGCTCAAACGTGATGCGTAACACGAGAATGAACCTCATTGGTTCTCGCTGAAGCGCAAACGTGATGCGTAACACGAGAATGAACCTCATTGGTTCTCGCTGAAGCTCAAACGTGATGCGTAACACGAGAATGAACCTCATTGGTTCTCGCTGAAGCTCAAACGTGATGCGTAACACGAGAATGAACCTCATTGGTTCTCGCTGAAGCTCAAACATGATGCGTAACACGAGAATGAACCTCATTGGTTCTCGCTGAAGCTCAAACGTGATGCGTAACACGAGAATGAACCTCATTGGTTCTCGCTGAAGCTCAAACGTGATGCGTAACACGAGAATGAACCTCATTGGTTCTCGCTGAAGCTCAAACGTGATGCGTAACACGAGAATGAACCTCATTGGTTCTCGCTGAAGCTCAAACGTGATGCGTAACACGAATGAACCTCATTGGTTCTCGCTGAAGCTCAAACGTGATGCGTAACACGAGAATGAACCTCATTGGTTCTCGCTGAAGCTCAAACGTGATGCGTAACACGAGAATGAACCTCATTGGCTCTCGCTGAAGCTCAAACGTGATGCGTAACACGAGAATGAACCTCATTGGCTCTCGCTGAAGCTCAAACGTGATGCGTAACACGAGAATGAACCTCATTGGCTCTCGCTGAAGCTCAAACGTGATGCGTAACACGAGAATGAACCTCATTGGTTCTCGCTGAAGCTCAAACGTGATGCGTAACACGAGAATGAACCTCATTGGTTCTCGCTGAAGCTCAAACGTGATGCGTAACACGAGAATGAACCTCATTGGTTCTCGCTGAAGCTCAAACGCGATGCGTAACACGAATGAACCTCATTGGTTCTCGCTGAAGCTCAAACGTGAGGCGTAACACGAGAATGAACCTCATTGGTTCTCGCTGAAGCTCAAACGTGATGCGTAACACGAGAATGAACCTCATTGGTTCTCGCTGAAGCGCAAACGAGATGCGTAACACGAATGAACCTCATTGGTTCTCGCTGAAGCTCAAACGTGATGCGTAACACGAATGAACCTCATTGGTTCTCGCTGAAGCTCAAACGTGATGCGTAACACGAGAATGAACCTCATTGGCTCTCGCTGAAGCTCAAACGTGATGCGTAACACGAGAATGAACCTCATTGGTTCTCGCTGAAGCTCAAACATGATGCGTAACACGAGAATGAACCTCATTGGTTCTCGCTGAAGCTCAAACGTGATGCGTAACACGAATGAACCTCATTGGTTCTCGCTGAAGCGCAAACGTGATGCGTAACACAAGAATGAACCTCATTGGTTCTCGCTGAAGCTCAAACGTGATGCGTAACACAAGAATGAACCTCATTGGTTCTCGCTGAAGCGCAAACGTGATGCGTAACACGAGAATGAACCTCATTGGTTCTCGCTGAAGCGCAAACGAGATGCGTAACACGAATGAACCTCATTGGTTCTCGCTGAAGCGCAAACGAGATGCGTAACACGAATGAACCTCATTGGTTCTCGCTGAAGCGCAAACGAGATGCGTAACACGAATGAACCTCATTGGTTCTCGCTGAAGCGCAAACGAGATGCGTAACACGAATGAACCTCATTGGTTCTCGCTGAAGCTCAAACGTGATGCGTAACACGAATGAACCTCATTGGTTCTCGCTGAAGCTCAAACGTGATGCGTAACACGAGAATGAACCTCATTGGCTCTCGCTGAAGCTCAAACGTGATGCGTAACACGAGAATGAACCTCATTGGTTCTCGCTGAAGCTCAAACATGATGCGTAACACGAGAATGAACCTCATTGGTTCTCGCTGAAGCTCAAACGTGATGCGTAACACGAATGAACCTCATTGGTTCTCGCTGAAGCGCAAACGTGATGCGTAACACAAGAATGAACCTCATTGGTTCTCGCTGAAGCGCAAACGTGATGCGTAACACAAGAATGAACCTCATTGGTTCTCGCTGAAGCTCAAACGTGATGCGTAACACGAATGAACCTCATTGGTTCTCGCTGAAGCTCAAACGTGATGCGTAACACGAATGAACCTCATTGGTTCTCGCTGAAGCGCAAACGTGATGCGTAACACAAGAATGAACCTCATTGGTTCTCGCTGAAGCGCAAACGTGATGCGTAACACGAGAATGAACCTCATTGGTTCTCGCTGAAGCGCAAACGAGATGCGTAACACGAATGAACCTCATTGGTTCTCGCTGAAGCGCAAACGAGATGCGTAACACGAATGAACCTCATTGGTTCTCGCTGAAGCTCAAACGTGATGCGTAACACGAATGAACCTCATTGGTTCTCGCTGAAGCTCAAACGTGATGCGTAACACGAGAATGAACCTCATTGGTTCTCGCTGAAGCTCAAACGTGATGCGTAACACGAGAATGAACCTCATTGGTTCTCGCTGAAGCTCAAACATGATGCGTAACACGAGAATGAACCTCATTGGTTCTCGCTGAAGCTCAAACGTGATGCGTAACACGAGAATGAACCTCATTGGTTCTCGCTGAAGCTCAAACGTGAGGCGTAACACGAGAATGAACCTCATTGGTTCTCGCTGAAGCTCAAACATGATGCGTAACACGAGAATGAACCTCATTGGCTCTCGCTGAAGCTCAAACGTGATGCGTAACACGAATGAACCTCATTGGTTCTCGCTGAAGCTCAAACGTGATGCGTAACACGAGAATGAACCTCATTGGTTCTCGCTGAAGCTCGATTAAAGTCTAGCTGGTCAGAGTAACAATCATTTATCAGGCTTATTTAAGTGAAGTTTATAATTTTATTATAATTTTGTGTGTGTGTGTGAAAGTGTGTGTCATAGACTTTAAAAAAAGATGGACGACGCTCCTCCGCTCTTTTCCATCAGAGTGAACTGAAGCCGCCAGTGTCTCGATATGACGCTGACATCTTGAACTTGAATCTGCGCACTTGCGTGTTTCGGGACCAGTCATGCGCAGTCGTGAGCAGGAAGTAAAGCCGCTAAATCAAGGCCGCGCCCTCACTCTCGCTGAATCAAACGCAAGCACACGCCACGCCCCTTTCATTAAGTGTCCTCTGTCTCTATGATTGCAGAACCTCGTTAAAATAAGGTAAATACAACTACTACCACATAATCAACATTATGAAAAAAAGTCAGCTGGTGCTTCAGTGACTACCTCACACAGAGAACCTGTCAATCACAGCTGTCAATCATGATGTCACAGCACCGTTTTAATAGCATCAAATAACGAAGTAAATACAAACTTATTTTAAAAACAAACACTTGAAATGACGTCAGCGTTATATAAACTACATTAAATGACAGAAACTATCTTTGGAAAAAGGATATGTGAAGTGTAATTTAATTGTTTAGTGGTCTGACGTCCCGTTGAATGACGTGGGGAGGCGGGGTTTATGAGCTATACTAGGACTGGCCACAGGGGGCGATCGAGACGTTTTGGCTTCACTTTAGTGGGCTTGTGCGGCACGCTTGGTGTGTGTATGTATGTTAATCAAGGGCGCAGCAGCTTCTTTGGGACTTTCTGTCCTTGATAAGACTCAAGTACAAGGTCTGACGATGGTTTTCTCATGTCTCACAACACATTCCTCTGTGTGTGTGTGTGTGTGTGTGTGTGTGCAGTGCTGATATAGGGTTAGTGGTTTATCTGGCCTTGGCTGAGACTCCGCTGTTCTACGCTTGTAACCCTCAATACCGGATTCAGCCAGTGTGTGTGTGTGTGTGTGTGTGTGTGTGTGTGTGTGTGTGTGTGTTACTTAAGGGACTAAAATTACTAAAAAGTCAAATTATTTAGAAGATGTTATAATATTTTATGGCAAGTATGCAGTTGTTGGTCTGTGTTTCAGCAGATGGTCAATGTGAAGCCCCTCTTTAGCAGTGTGTGTATGTCATCAGATGATTGAAAGGTGTGTGTGTGTGACTGACGTTTCGTGTGTGACATGACATCATGACTTTTGCGTAAACATATACGCCACTTTCGAGTCAGGTGGCGTGTTATCTCTACGCATTTTGAGATATCCGCGTGTATCCGCGTGTATGCGTATATGTCTATGCCATTAATGTCCACGTCATTCCGCGTGTCTGAACACGCAGTCAAATCTCCAGTCATAAATGCCATTAACCCCAGTGACGGTTAGGTTTAGGGACGGGGTTGAGGTAAGTCATATATTTATATAACGTTAAGTCAACGGCGTTCATAAACACGCTGAAAGGCGATTATGCGTCTTGATAGCACGCCAAAAATGGAAATACGAATTGGCGTGTCATTGTCATACACACACTACTTCATGAGATCAGTCTGGTGTGGATCTGAACGGCACAGACAGGAAAGCCCCTTTCACACAGCGCGTTGATCCCGGGAGATCCCAGAATGCCGGGTTGGGGTCCTAGTAACGTTGCCGGGATCAGTCCCGGAACGAGCGCTGTGTGAACTAAAGCCAGGACCGATGCCGTAGGGGGTGTGTGATAGTGATGACGCTCGTGCCATCGCGCGACTCTGTTGCTCTTAGAAGAAAGTTTGTGTTCGTCATCATCAAAGAAAAGACGAACAAATGTCTGCAAACTGGAACGAAGACCACGAGCTCCTCTCTTTCCGCGCTGAAGCGGAGATCGGTCACCAGCTGTGGATCGGTACGCGCGTGTACATGTTTTCGACGCGTCTGTTACACGTCTCATCCTGACGTCATGTGTCTTTCCGGGATTTTTTCGGGTTGTGTGTGAACGCACTCACAGATCCCGGCAAATCACTGGCAGTGTAAATGAACCCAAATCAAACAATCCCGGGACAAACGCCGGCTCACATTATCCGTGTGAAAGGGGCTGAAGAAACCGAGCTGAGTGTGCAATGACTGTTCTTCTTCCTGGAGGGAAGTGACATCATCATCATCATCATTCCCAACAGGCCCTGCACCTCTCTCTCTCTCTCTCTCACACACACACACACACGTGTGCTGCATGTTCTCTGTAGTGCGTTTGAGCTGCTGCTGTTTGTTTCTCAGTATTTTGCGTACGGCTCGTGAAATACGGTGATATTGTTTTGTTTTAATTATTTTTTCTGTTTCTCATTTTTAATGGTTTAATAAAACCTGGTCACAATTTATTTTATGTTGACATTGTCCTGACATATTACATGTAGGCACTATACTAAATAACTATAAATTATGCAACCAACCTAAACCAAACCAAACCCTACAGTGAGTACATGAGTTACTTAAATGTATAATTACTGGGTAACAAAGACACCTTAAAATAAAGTGTAACCAAAAACCTTCATAGTTATAAAGCAACAAATGAATTAGCACAATTTTTAACATTTCGTAAAATGTAATCAAATGAAATTGATACTTCTTTTAACATTTTTGTAATAACAATTTCTTAATTGTGTTATTCCTTAAAAACAATGTTTTCATAAATTATGAGTCCTGAGATCAGATGTGAGTGTGTGTGTGTGTCCAGAGATTCGCTGTGAGTGTGAGTGTGTGTGTGTGTGTGTGAGTCCTGAGATCTGCTGTGTGTGTGTGTGTGTGTGTGTGTGTCCAGAGATTCGCTGTGAGTGTGAGTGTGTGTGTGTGTGTGTGTGTGTGTGTGTGTGAGTCCTGAGATCTGCTGTGTGTGTGTGTGTGTGTGTCCAGAGATTCGCTGTGAGTGTGAGTGTGTGTGTGTGTGTGAGTCCTGAGATCTGCTGAGTGTGTGTGTGTGAGTCCTGAGAGAGTTGTTGTGTGTTGAGTGTCACAGCGGCACTGAGAGCCGCTCGGCTTTGACTAATCTGGATCAAGACAAAAATACCTAGAGAGAGAGAGAGAGAGAGAGAGAGAGAGAGAGAGAGAGAGACTTTAACTGAATGAGGCATGAGGAAGAGCTTCATCAATAACTTCACACACATTCACTGTCACTGATGTGCTGTTTTCTGGTACGAATTTCTTATTCATTCACTCACTCACTGACACACACACACACACACACTCACGTACACACACTGTCACTCTCACACACACACACACTCACACAGTCACTCTCACACACACACAGACACACACGTGGCCAGCAGCCGCATCACCCTGAGCTGGGCTGGTCAGTGTCTGGATGGGGGGATGCTGGTTCTTGCTGGAGGATGTGTTAGTGAGCCAGCAGGGGGTGCTCACCCTGTGGTGTGTGTGTGTGTGTGTGTGTGTGTGTGTGGGTCCTATAGTGACGGGGACTCTAGACTGTCTAAGATCACCGTCCTGTGGATGAGGCGTTAAACCGCGGCCCTGACTCTCTGAGGTCATTGAGTCCCATGGCACTCCGTGTGAAGAGTAGCGGTGTAACCCGGTGTCACTCACACACTCTCTCCATCGGCCCGCCTGATAATCCCATCCTCTGAACTGGCCCTGTCACTTTCTCTCCTCGCACTGTAGCTGGTGTGTGTGTGTGTGTGTGTGTGTGTGTGTGTGTGTGTGGTGTGTGCACTGCTGGAACCCCTGATATGATTGTATAATACTTTGGGTGTACAGTAATGCACATTAAAAGCACTATAAATGCCTCATTCATTCACATACACACATTTACATTTATTCATTTAGCAGATGCTTTTATCCAAAGCGACTTACAAGTGAGAACAATAGAAGCAGTTAAAATAACAGTAGGACAACAATACGTAAGTGCTGTAACCCCTCTGTTTAATTTCAGTGCAGTTTTAGAATAGAAGAGAAGAGTGTTAGTACTACTGAATCAAGTGCTGCCGGAAGAGATGCGTCTCCAGCAGTTTTTCAGAGTTCGGCAGATCTTTCCTCCAGCAGGAACAGTCATGGTGAAGGTCCGAGGAAGAGATTTTGTGCCTCTTTGAGATGGTGCCTCTCGTCAGTGCCTTGAATTTAATGCGAGCGGCAACTGGCAACCAGTGCAATTTTGTGAGGAGAGGAGTGACGTGTGCTCACACACACACACACACACACACACACTCACCGCTTTTAAATGAGCTAAACCTAAACATGTAATGCAACTAACCCGACGGACCTGAGTGACTTAAACCCAAACTAACCCTCTCAGACTAACACTAACCCAGTGTTTATGGTCTCTGATGGGTTAGTCTGGTTGTGTTAGTAAACTCTGGTGTCATCAGCTGATGTTTGCTGTTATGTTGTTCCCCGCGACACAGGAGACATGTTTATACACACATGACTGTCAGGAGAGACCAGAGGTGTAAGCGGCTCCCGATATATACCTGTGTGTGTGTGTGTGTGTGTCGTCCCCAAGCGCTGCTCCCTGAAGTGATCTGTGAGGAAGCGTTTGCCCTCTATATCTCTCACACTGAGTGACGTCTGCCCTCTCAACAATGTCATCCACTTTCCTGTTATTCACTTCAGTGGAAAGCCACTGCTGCTGTGTGTGAGTGTGTGTGTGACAGGATGCAGTGTGTGAGTGTGTCACTGCGTGTGCTGTTGATCTCCTAGTTTCACACTAATCCGTCTGGACATGTTTCAGGGTTTCACACGTGCAGATCAACCTGTGAGTCAGTGTGTTACCGTTACACTGTAGTGTGTGACTGACTGGCCAACCAATCACTTTACAACTGGCTGACCGACCAATCACATTACAACTGACTGGCCGACCAACTGACTGGCCAACCAATCACATTACAACTGACTGATCGACCAATCACATTACAACTGACTTACCGACCAACTGACTGGCCAACCAATCACATTACAACTGACTGGCCAACCAATCACATTACAACTGACTGACCGACCAATCACATTACAACTGACTTACCGACCAACTGACTGGCCAACCAATCACATTACAACTGACTGGCCGACCAACTGACTGGCCAACCAATCACATTACAACTGACTGGCCGACCAACTGACTGGCCAACCAATCACATTACAACTGACTGATCGACCAATCACATTACAACTGACTGATCGACCAATCACATTACAACTGACTGATCGACCAATCACATTACAACTGACTGACCGACCAATCACATTACAACTGACTGACCGACCAACTGACTGACTGACCAACTGACTGATCGACCAATCACATTACAACTGACTGACCGACCAATCACATTACAACTGACTGATCGACCAATCACATTACAACTGACTGACCGACCAACTGACTGACTGACCAACTGACTGATCGACCAATCACATTACAACTGACGGGCCGACCAATCACATTACAACTGACTGGCCGACCAATCACCAGCCCTAACGGGCCACACGACGCAACCTAAAGAACCTGATTGAGTCAGTCTGGCTGAAAGTGTGAATGTGAGAGCAGCTTAACTCTGTGTGTGCTGATGTTTGAGAAGGGGCATTAGCATTAGCTGGGCCAATAGCAATGGAGCAAATTAATGAAAGGAATAAAAGTTCACAAAGGAAGTTCTTGCTGTCGGATGAGCTTTAACTGGAGCGTTAGCGTGAGATGTGCGCAAGCTGACGGCGGTTTACTAATCTCATTATCTAGTGGAAACGAGGCCACAGTGTCACTGTCCATGAGCACGACGCACACACACTCTCTCTCTCTCTTTCTCTCTCTCTCTCGCTCTCACTCACACACACATACACACGCATGCGGATTCACACACTATCTCTCACACACACACACACACACACTGTCTCTCACTCACACACACAGGTCTTTGTTGTAACTTCACTGAAGTATGTGTGTGTCTTATGTAATGAATTCACAGTTGATTTGATTCTGTCTGTCGCATCTAATCAACACACACACACACACTCACGAAACACCAACAGAACGAGTATTTTAAAGCCATTCTCATCATTTTCAGATTCATGAGAGTGTTTGTTTTTTCCTGAAAGTACAAAGAAAAAATGTATGTAATGGACTGTAAAACATCTGAGCATTTGTTCAGCTATACTGACGGCACTGCATTTGACAACACCTTTCACCATATCGTGTGTGTGAGAGTGAGGGAGACACTGGAACTGTGTGTGCTTCAGTGATTGAGGATGGAGATGATGATGCAGTTCAGTGCAGTGTGTGTTCCAGTGATGGAGGATAGAGATGATGATGCTGTTCAGTGCAGTGTGTGTTCCAGTGATGGAGGATAGAGATGATGATGCAGTTCAGTGCAGTGTGTGTTCCAGTGATGGAGGATAGAGATGATGATGCAGTTCAGTGCAGTGTGTGTTCCAGTGATGGAGGATAGAGATGATGATGCAGTTCAGTGCAGTGTGTGTTCCAGTGATTGAGGATGGAGATGATGATGCAGTTCAGTGCAGTGTGTGTGTTCCAGTGATGGAGGATAGAGATGATGATGCAGTTCAGTGCAGTGTGTGTTCCAGTGATGGAGGATAGAGATGATGATGCAGTTCAGTGCAGTGTTTGTTCCAGTGATGGAGGATAGAGATGATGATGCAGTGTGTGCTTCAGTGATGGAGGATAGAGATGATGATGCAGTTCAGTGCAGTGTGTTTGTTCCAGTGATGGAGGATAGAGATGATGATGCAGTTCAGTGCAGTGTGTGTTCCAGTGATGGAGGATAGAGATGATGATGCAGTTCAGTGCAGTGTGTGCTTCAGTGATGGAGGATAGAGATGATGATGCAGTTCAGTACAGTGTGTGTTCCAGTGATGGAGGATAGAGATGATGATGCAGTTCAGTGCAGTGTGTGTTCCAGTGATGGAGGATAGAGATGATGATGCAGTTCAGTGCAGTGTGTGTTCCAGTGATTGAGGATAGAGATGATGATGCAGTTCAGTGCAGTGTGTGTTCCAGTGATGGAGGATAGAGATGAAGATGCAGTTCAGTGCAGTGTGTGTTCCAGTGATGGAGGATAGAGATGATGATGCAGTTCAGTGCAGTGTTTGTTCCAGTGATGGAGGATAGAGATGATGATGCAGTGTGTGCTTCAGTGATGGAGGATAGAGATGATGATGCAGTTCAGTACAGTGTTTGTTCCAGTGATGGAGGATAGAGATGATGATGCAGTTCAGTACAGTGTTTGTTCCAGTGATGGAGGATAGAGATGATGATGCAGTTCAGTGCAGTGTGTGTGTTCCAGTGATTGAGGATGGAGATGATGATGCAGTTCAGTGCAGTGTGTGTTCCAGTGATTGAGGATGGAGATGATGATGCAGTTCAGTGCAGTGTGTGTTCCAGTGATTGAGGATGGAGATGATGATGCAGTTCAGTGCAGTGTGTGTTCCAGTGATTGAGGATGGAGATGATGATGCAGTTCAGTGCAGTGTGTGTTCCAGTGATTGAGGATGGAGATGATGATGCAGTTCCGCTCCGCTGTAAAGCAGCTATACAGGAGAGGGTTCATCTGAAGTCTTCAGTGTTGGAAAGATCAGCTTTATTTCATTAGTTCTGTTCAGCTGGAGTAAAAAACAGCAAGTAGTCAATATCTGATGTCTTTGTTGATTTTGCAGTTAATAATTTGTCTGCACTTTGTACCAATGGCGTTCTATACAGAAATAAATGAATGTTTAGCTGTCTCTCAATGTCTCTCAGTCCATCAAACGTGTGTGTGTGTGTGTGCACGTGTTTCCGTTCACTTTTCTCGCATTGTCCGATGATCTTTTGGGATGCTGGCCTGCAGTGGAACGGTCTCCATGGTTAATTGAGCATCACCAGAGGGGATGCTGGGATCATCAACTCTGTGTCTGCTCAGATTTCAGATTTGTTCTCGTCTGTCGTTTCAGAGCCCGTTGACGGAGGTGCAGTTCGGACCAATGAAGCTCTATGAAGATCAACTGCAGGTACGACTGTTCGGTGTGTGTGTGTGTGTGTTCTATATTGAGAGGCTCATTATCCCTCATTAATTCTTCAGGTTAGACTTAGGCCGGTTGAGTGAATCAGACTGGTGTGTCCTGGGGTTTCTGGAGCTCCTGTGAGAATCCCTCCAATCTCTCCATGATCTGTTGTGTTTGCAGAGACGCACGCGGCGTTCGAATGATTTGAAGGGCCTGTATTGTCACTGAATTCTATAACCGATGTAGAAACCAAGCAGAAACCTTCCAGCTTCTCTCTTGAAACGAACACTGAGTGCCTTATCCTGCAGTTCCTCCCCTGGCCACTAGAGGCGCTGCAGAGAGACTCACTCCCATAGACCTGCATGTTAAAATGCCCAACTTTACAGCAGAATAAACATCACGGCCTGGTGCTAAAAGTGGTTTTGGTCTATATTGCTAACATTGCTCTTCATGACGACTGTGAGGGGGTGAATATTTTTTTATAAATCATCCATTTAAATTATATTAAGCCTTAAAGTTCTGCATAATTAAGGGAGTGGCCACTTGAGTGACAGGTGGCTTGCCGCTGATGTCACTGCGAGCCGTTTGTTAGCGTCACATCACCTCAGCTAATCCGTCTCGCTGCACATGTTCGTTTATCCGGGAGTGACGCAGCCAAGATCGCGACGGCCGGCTCCGCCCACTTTGGGCTTCAGAAACTACGTCCTTATCTATATAAAGTCTATGGTAGAAACTCTACAACAAATGGAGTCTGGGGTTGGAGTGAGCGGATGCGTCCTAAACCTCAGTTATCATCAACCACGTTCTCCAACACCATGAATGAATAAAGAACTGCTCTGATTGGCTGTGGCATTCAATCGCTCAATGGACACACGCGCACACACACTTCTGAGATACTGTTTGAGTCTCTGCCCGTCTCTTCTCTCTCACACTCCCGTCTACCTCTGAGCTGGACTATCAAGAGTGACAAAACACAACGACACTCGATAATGCAGATACACACAGAATACTGTGAAATGATTAGCGTTAGCATTAGAGCGTTCATTACAGTAGGGAAGTGCAACAGTGATTTCCTTTTCCTGTGTTTGTCCTCCGCTGATCCCACAAAACACACACATCACACCGAGCGTCTGAACCGTTCGTACACACACACATGCAGTGCTTCATCTGAGCGAGTGATTCCTTGAACTATGGGATGCAGTGAATCTGTTCAAATGAACTGTGGGTTCATATCACGAAAATCTGCCTTTCCCCGGTGTGTGAGTGCTGTAACCCGGCGCTTCTACCGACCCAGAGAACGTGAGAAGATATTACCCGCGGGTCTTAAAAGCATTGCAAAAGTCTTAAATTTGATCATCTCAAATTAAGGCCTTAAAGGAACACTCCGACTTTTTGAGCCTATTCACCTTATCCCCCAGAGTTAGATAAGTCCATACATACCTTCTTCATCTCCGTGCGTGCTATAAGTCTGTTTGACGCACCCACCGCTAGCCTAGCTTAGCACAAAGACTGGATGTAAATGGTTGCAGCTAGCACACTAATCCAACTAAGTAACAAAATAACGCAAACATTTTCCTATTTACATGTTGTGATTTGTATAGTCACAGAGTGTACAAAAAAACAAAGTCACATGAGACAGACATCGTTTAACCGTATAAATACTGAGAACTATATTTTCTGAAGGCGAAGCACTGCTACTTGGGCGGAGTGATAACCGCAGCACCGAGACGCACCGTGACGAGGAGCAGAGAGTTGGAGTAATAGAGTCAGCAATTACTAGATAGAAAAGCATAGTTTATCATGGGTGTCTGCTTTATTGCATGAGCTGTGACAATAAACAGGGGAGACCAGGTAACATCATGATGTTTCATTGAATTCCAACCAAAAACGCATCCTGGTTGATAAACATCACATGTTTTTGTGGTTGAACGCACTGATGAAGTGTGTGTGTGTGTGTGTGTGTGTGTGTGCAGGTACTGTTAGTGTTTGCCAAAGATGACGCTCAGAGCGGCGGCTTCGCCTGGGCCTGTGAGCGGGCCGGGTTCAGGTGTAATGTGGCCCGAACACCAGAGGCGGCGCTGGAGAGTTTCCAGGAGAAGAACCACGACCTGATCCTCATCGATCACAGGCATGCCAGGGGTTTCGACGCCGAGGCGCTCTGCCGGTACGCTCCCGTCGCTAACCCTGCGCTAACTGCTCGTGTGTGTGTTCGCTAACCCTGCGCTAACTGTTCGTGTGTGTGTGCGCTAACCCTGCGCTAACTGCTCGTGTCTGTGTGTTCGCTAACCCTGCGCTAACTGCTCGTGTGTGTGTTCGCTAACCCTGCGCTAACTGCTCGTGTGTGTGTGCGCTAACCCTGCGCTAACTGCTCGTGTGTGTGTGTTCTCTAACCCTGCGCTAACTGCTCGTGTGTGTGTTCGCTAACCCTGCGCTAACTGCTCGTGTGTGTGTGTTCGCTAACCCTGCGCTAACTGCTCGTGTGTGTGTTCGCTAACCCTGCGCTAACTGCTCGTGTGTGTGTTTGCTAACCCTGCGCTAACTGCTCGTGTGTGTGTTCGCCAACCCTGCGCTAACTGCTCGTGTGTGTGTTCTCTAACCCTGCGCTAACTGCTCGTGTGTGTGTTCGCTAACCCTGCGCTAACTGCTCGTGTGTGTTCGCTAACCCTGCGCTAACTGCTCGTGTGTGTGTTCGCTAACCCTGCGCTAACTGCTCGTGTGTGTGTTCGCTAACCCTGCGCTAACTGCTCGTGTGTGTTCGCTAACCCTGCGCTAACTGCTCGTGTGTGTGTTCGCTAACCCTGCGCTAACTGCTCGTGTGTGTGTTCGCTAACCCTGCGCTAACTGCTCGTGTGTGTGTTCGCTAACCCTGCGCTAACTGCTCGTGTGTGTGTTCGCCAACCCTGCGCTAACTGCTCGTGTGTGTGTTCTCTAACCCTGCGCTAACTGCTCGTGTGTGTGTTCGCTAACCCTGCGCTAACTGCTCGTGTGTGTGTTCGCTAACCCTGCGCTAACTGCTCGTGTGTGTTCGCTAACCCTGCGCTAACTGCTCGTGTGTGTGTTCGCTAACCCTGCGCTAACTGCTCGTGTGTGTGTTCGCTAACCCTGCGCTAACTGCTCGTGTGTGTGTTCGCTAACCCTGCGCTAACTGCTCGTGTGTGTGTTCGCCAACCCTGCGCTAACTGCTCGTGTGTGTGTTCTCTAACCCTGCGCTAACTGCTCGTGTGTGTGTTCGCTAACCCTGCGCTAACTGCTCGTGTGTGTGTTCGCTAACCCTGCGCTAACTGCTCGTGTGTGTTCGCTAACCCTGCGCTAACTGCTCGTGTGTGTGTTCGCTAACCCTGCGCTAACTGCTCGTGTGTGTGTTCGCTAACCCTGCGCTAACTGCTCGTGTGTGTGTTCGCTAACCCTGCGCTAACTGCTCGTGTGTGTTCGCTAACCCTGCGCTAACTGCTCGTGTGTGTGTGTTCGCTAACCCTGCGCTAACTGCTCGTGTGTGTGTGTTCGCTAACCCTGCGCTAACTGCTCGTGTGTGTGTGTTCGCTAACCCTGCGCTAACTGCTCGTGTGTGTGTTCGCTAACCCTGCGCTAACTGCTCGTGTGTGTGTTCGCTAACCCTGCGCTAACTGCTCGTGTGTGTGTTTGCTAACCCTGCGCTAACTGCTCGTGTGTGTGTTTGCTAACCCTGCGCTAACTGCTCGTGTGTGTGTTCGCTAACCCTGCGCTAACTGCTCGTGTGTGTGTGTTCGCTAACCCTGCGCTAACTGCTCGTGTGTGTGTTCGCTAACCCTGCGCTAACTGCTCGTGTGTGTGTTTGCTAACCCTGCGCTAACTGCTCGTGTGTGTGTTCGCTAACCCTGCGCTAACTGCTCGTGTGTGTGTTCGCTAACCCTGCGCTAACTGCTCTGTGTGTGTTCGCTAACCCTGCGCTAACTGCTCGTGTGTGTTCGCTAACCCTGCGCTAACTGCTCGTGTGTGTGTTCGCTAACCCTGCGCTAACTGCTCGTGTGTGTTCGCTAACCCTGCGCTAACTGCTCGTGTGTGTGTTCGCTAACCCTGCGCTAACTGCTCGTGTGTGTGTTCGCTAACCCTGCGCTAACTGCTCGTGTGTGTGTTCGCTAACCCTGCGCTAACTGCTCGTGTGTGTGTTCGCTAACCCTGCGCTAACTGCTCGTGTGTGTGTTCTCTAACCCTGCGCTAACTGCTCGTGTGTGTGTTCGCTAACCCTGCGCTAACTGCTCGTGTGTGTGTTCTCTAACCCTGCGCTAACTGCTCGTGTGTGTGTTTGCTAACCCTGCGCTAACTGCTCGTGTGTGTGTTCTCTAACCCTGCGCTAACAGCTCGTGTGTGTGTTCGCTAACCCTGCGCTAACTGCTCGTGTGTGTTCGCTAACCCTGCGCTAACTGCTCGTGTGTGTGTTCGCTAACCCTGCGCTAACTGCTCGTGTGTGTGTTCGCTAACCCTGCGCTAACTGCTCGTGTGTGTGTTCGCTAACCCTGCGCTAACTGCTCGTGTGTGTGTTCTCTAACCCTGCGCTAACAGCTCGTGTGTGTGTGTTCGCTAACCCTGCGCTAACTGCTCGTGTGTGTGTTCTCTAACCCTGCGCTAACTGCTCGTGTGTGTGTTCTCTAACCCTGCGCTAACAGCTCGTGTGTGTGTTCGCTAACCCTGCGCTAACTGCTCGTGTGTGTTCGCTAACCCTGCGCTAACTGCTCGTGTGTGTGTTCGCTAACCCTGCGCTAACTGCTCGTGTGTGTGTTCTCTAACCCTGCGCTAACTGCTCGTGTGTGTGTTCGCTAACCCTGCGCTAACTGCTCGTGTGTGTGTTCTCTAACCCTGCGCTAACTGCTCGTGTGTGTGTTCGCTAACCCTGCGCTAACTGCTCGTGTGTGTGTTCTCTAACCCTGCGCTAACTGCTCGTGTGTGTGTTTGCTAACCCTGCGCTAACTGCTCGTGTGTGTGTTCTCTAACCCTGCGCTAACAGCTCGTGTGTGTGTTCGCTAACCCTGCGCTAACTGCTCGTGTGTGTTCGCTAACCCTGCGCTAACTGCTCGTGTGTGTGTTCGCTAACCCTGCGCTAACTGCTCGTGTGTGTGTTCGCTAACCCTGCGCTAACTGCTCGTGTGTGTGTTCGCTAACCCTGCGCTAACTGCTCGTGTGTGTGTTCTCTAACCCTGCGCTAACAGCTCGTGTGTGTGTGTTCGCTAACCCTGCGCTAACTGCTCGTGTGTGTGTTCTCTAACCCTGCGCTAACTGCTCGTGTGTGTGTTCTCTAACCCTGCGCTAACTGCTCGTGTGTGTGTTCTCTAACCCTGCGCTAACAGCTCGTGTGTGTGTTCGCTAACCCTGCGCTAACTGCTCGTGTGTGTTCGCTAACCCTGCGCTAACTGCTCGTGTGTGTGTTCGCTAACCCTGCGCTAACTGCTCGTGTGTGTGTTCTCTAACCCTGCGCTAACTGCTCGTGTGTGTGTTCGCTAACCCTGCGCTAACTGCTCGTGTGTGTGTTCTCTAACCCTGCACTTTATAAGTAAAATATACATTATAAATATTTACAGAAATTATTCAGTGAAGAGCGAGTCTCAGTGTTGTGTGATTAGTGTTATTATAGAGACAGCGGGTCCAGTACACACACACACACACACAAACACAGAGTAGCGGGTCCAGTACACACACACACACACACACACACACACGAGGACAGAACACAGAATCCTCGACAGAAATGAAGTGTAATTGAAGAAAGGATAGGAAGTTCGTGTGTGTGTGTGTGTGTGTCTGGAAGATGTTGACGTTTGTTTTTTGTTGAGTCTATTCTTCATTCTATTCTTTCTTTATTCCAGCTCAATACGAGCCGTCAGCTGCTCTCAACACACTGTGATCGTGGCTGTAGTGAAAAGGTTTGTGCCCAAATATATCACACACACACACACACACATTCTCTCACTCACACGCACCCTCACACACACTTAAACAGACACTCTCTCTCTCTCTCACACACACTTAAACACACACAAACACACACACTCTCAGATGGTCCGTTCATAGATGTTCTAATGGCCCTAAACCGCCACTCAGAACATCAGTTGACGGATTCACGCTCGCGTCAGTCCACTTTAATATCGTCACATATCTGGCGCTCATAAGTGTGTGTGTGTGTGCGCATGTGTGTGTGTCATCCAGTTATCATGTGATTATTCATGTGTTGTGTTCTGAAGGCCGGATCGTGAAGAAGCCACTGTGATGCCGCTGATATCAGCAGGATTTAACAGGGTGAGTGTGTGTGTGTGTGTGTGTGTTTGATTTCGAGTCTGTGTTCTTCATTCAGGATGATCATGAATCTGTGTGTGTGTGTGTGTGTCTCAGCGATACGTAGAGAACTCCAACATGATGGCCTGTTATAACGAACTCCTGCAGCTCCACCATGGAGAAGTACGAGCTCAGATCAAACTCCGGTGAGACTGCGACTCCTCACGGCCGTGTGTGTGTGTTTAATCTTTGCTTCATTGTCACATTGACAGTCTCTCTGATCATTGTGTGTGTGTGTGTGTTTTCAGAGCCTGTAACGCTGTTTTTACTGCACTGGAACAGAGTCAGGAAGCCATTGAGATCAGCAATGAAGATCAGATCATACAGGTACACACACACACACACACACACACGTTAAGCTTCATTAAGGTTTAAAGAACAGGTTAAATCAGACTCGATCACAGATGTCAGCTCTAGATGATCACTGAGACTCTGGTTCATCAACTTGTTTCTGCTTCTCTCACAGTACGTCAACCCAGCGTACGAGTGCATCATGGGATACCAGCGCGGAGAACTGCTGAAGGAAAACACTGAAGTGCCTAAGAGTGAGAAAAACAAACCAGACCTGCTGGACAACATCAGCTCCTGCATCCACAGAGGGAAAGTGAGTCACACACACATGCACACACACACACACACACTCACTCACTCACTCACACACACACTCTCACTCACTCACTCTGAAGTAATGAGGTTTACTCAGACTGTGACACTAGCGATCACTGCAAGTTTTTTCATAGTCTAGGTTTATTGTGTGAACAACCCTGCTGGAGCACAAAGGTCACACACACACACACACACACACACACACACACACACTCACAGCTGGAGGGGTGTTTGAAGCCCCAGACGCTGGACTTTCATCACACTGGGGTCGGACTTTGATTCTCCATCATACCTGAGAACTTATCCTTTATGCTCTTTTGACTCTCTGTGGTGTGTGTGTTGTGTGTTGTGTGTGTGTGTGTGTTTCAGGAGTGGCAGGGGGTTTATTATGCCAAAAAGAAGAACGGAGACAGTGTGCAACAGAATGTGAAGATGACGCCTGTCATTGGACAGGGAGGGTGAGTGCCGTTTCTCGATGTTTTACTCTGTTCTACATGGTATGATCATGAAGCAGTCACGATATTTGAAAACTAATTGTGATGATGTATAAATCAAAAGACAGATTTCAGCTTCAATTCAAAACAAAATAGAATGTGTGAACTGCTTCCTGTTGGCCGAGGGTCATGTGGACTATAGTTTGATCTCATGTTCGCATGGTTAATCTGTGTGTGTGTGTGTTTCTCCTGTAGTAAAGTCAGGCACTGTGTGTCTGTTAACAGGCCTTTAAATGACCATAACAAGGTAAGAACACATTGAGTGTGTCAGTGATACTGTGGTGTGTTCGTCTTTCTGATGTTAATGACTGATCTGTGTGTTCTGATCCAGACAGAAAAGCCCTGTGAGCGAGTCCAGGCCGAATCACAGACAGGTACCAGAGCAACACACACTCATTACACTCTTGTTATGCTCTTCACACTCTCGTTACACTCGTTACACTATTCACACACCTGCTACACTCTTTACATTTGTTATGTTTTTCACACTCGTTACACTCTTGACACTTGTTACACTCTTTACTCTTCACTCTCTTTACACCCGTTACACTCTTTACACTCTTTACTCTTCACTCTCTTTACACCCGTTACACTCTTTACACTCTTTACTCTTCACTCTCTTTTACACCCGTTACACTCTTTTACACTCTTTACACCCGTTACACTCTTTACTCTTCACTCTCTTTACACTCGTTACACTCTTTACACTCTTTACACTCTTGACACTTGTTACACTCTTTACTCTTCACTCTCTTTACACTCGTTACACTCTTTACACTCTTTACTCTTCACTCTCTTTACACTCGTTACCCTTGTTACACTCTTTACTCTTCACTCTCTTTACACTCGTTACTCTCTTTACACTCGTTACACTCTTTACACCCGTTACACTCTTTACACTCGTTACACTCTTTACACTCGTTACACTCTTTACTCTTCACTCTCTTTACACCCGTTACACTCGTTACACTCTTTACACTCTTTACACTCGTTACACTCTTTACTCTTCACTCTCTTTACACCCGTTACACTCTTTACACTCGTTACACTCTTTACACCCGTTACACTCTTTACACCCGTTACACTCTTTACACCCGTTACACTCTTTACACCCGTTACACTCTTTACACCCATTACACTCTTTACACCCGTTACACTCTTTACACCCGTTACACCTGTTACACTCTTTACACCTGTTACACTCTTTACACCCGTTACAAACTCTTTACACCAGTTACACTCTTTACACCCGTTAAAATTTTTACACTCTTTACACCCGTTACACTCTTTACACTCGTTACACTCTTTACACCCGTTACACTCTTTACACCCGTTACACTCTTTACACTCTTTACACCCGTTACACTCTTTACACCCGTTACACTCTTTACACTCTTTACACCCGTTACACTCTTTACACTCTTTACACCAGTTACACTCTTTACACCCGTTACACTCTTTACACTCTTTACACCCGTTACACTCTTTACACTCTTTACACCCGTTACACTCTTTACACCCGTTACACTCTTTACACCCGTTACACTCTTTACACTCTTTACACCCGTTACACTCTTTACACTCTTTACACCCGTTACACTCTTTACACCCGTTACACTCTTTACACTCTTTACACCCGTTACACTCTTTACACTCTTTACACCCGTTACACTCATTACACCTGTTACACTCTTTACACTCTTTAACACTCGTTACACTCTTTACACTCTTTACACCCGTTACCACTCTTTACACCCGTTACACTCTTTACACCCGTTACGCTCTTTACACTCTTTACACTCTTTACACCCGTTACACTCTTTACACTCTTTACACCCGTTACACTCTTTACACTCTTTACACTCTTTACTCCCGTTACACTCTTTACACCCGTTACACTCTTTACACTCTTTACACCCGTTACACTCTTTACACCCGTTACACTCTTTACACCCGTTACACTCTTTACACCCGTTACACTCTTTACACTCTTTACACCCGTTACACTCTTTACACCCGTTACACTCTTTACACCCGTTACACTCTTTACACTCTTTACACCCGTTACACTCTTTACACCTGTTACACTCTTTACACCCGTTACACTCTTTACACTCGTTACACTCTTTACACTCTTTACACCCGTTACACCCGTTACACTCTTTACTCTTCACTCTCTTTACACTCTTTACACTCATTAGACTCTTCACACTCTTTACATCAGTACACTCTTGTGTGTGTGAGTGTTGAGGTGTACTAATGTCTTGTTGCTGTTGTCATTGTGTGTCAGATATTCAGCAGTTCAGCAAACACAAGGACCGCAGGAAAGGATCGCTGGATGTTCGCTCGACGACCTCTAGAGGAAGTGATGGTGAGACAACACACTGCTGAACCCCTCCCCTAACTCATAGCCCCTCCCCTAACTCATAGCCCCTCCCCTTACCCAGTGCCCCTCCCCTAACTCATAGCCCCTCCCCTAACTCATAGCCCCTCATAGTGTCTGTTAATACGATAACTATGACTAACCTTTGACCTCTGACCCCTGTGCATGTCAGTGCATCATACAGTTTATCAGATCTTCTTGTCTTTAGCAGGAAGTTCCCAGAGGAGACACTCGTCTATGGCCAGAATTCACTCCATGACTATTGAAGCTCCCATCACTAAGGTACTGTGTTTGTGTGTTCTGTAGGCTTGTGTGTGTGTGTGTGAGTGAGAGTTTGTGTTCTGTAGGCTCATGTGTTAAGTCTGCTGTGTGTGTGTGTGCAGGTGATAAACATCATCAATGCGGCTCAGGAGAGCAGTCCGATGCCGGTGGCCGAAGCGCTGGACCGAGTGCTGGAGATCCTGAGGACCACAGAGTTGTACTCTCCTCAGCTCGGCACTAACGAGGAAGACCCGCACACTAACGACCTGGTGGGCGGATTAATGACCGTGAGTCTCATGGCCTATAATCATCACAGCATTACATGGATTCAGATTATTAAACTCCAACGGAAGAGAAGTTGAGCTGAGCTGGTCTTTTCTCCTCTATTGTGTCGTATATCGAGTGAAGCGCTTCTAGAACAAGAACACATGTGGGCGGGGCTTGATTGTGTCTGTGGGCGGGGCTTGATTTTGTTTGTGGGGAACTGATTTGCTGGTTGTGCTTTGCTATTGGCTGATTTCATGTCAGTGACAGGTTATAGCCCCGCCCTCATCATCAGAGAAGAGATGCTGCAAGAGGAACTGATTCTGATTCGACATTATTAACACGATGATGATGATGATTATGATGATGCGTACCCATAAATCATTTACAATAAACACTGCAATATTGTGTTTGACATTTAAACAACAAACAGAGCAGCATCATTATCCAGTACTGTGGTCCATGTCCAGTTATTGTGTGTGTGTGTGTGTGTGTGTGTGTCAGATGTTGACTCTGCTCTCTCTCCTGCAGGACGGGATGCGCAGGTTATCAGGGAACGAGTATATCTTCACCTCTAAACGTAAGCCAAGTTCACCGCTTTCTGACCTTCGACCCTGTTCCTGTGCAATGGTTCTCACACACAAACACACTGTGTTTCAGAGCTGCATCACATCCCGAGTCACCTGACCACACCACTGTCCCTCAACGATATCCCACCATGCATTGCTCAGACGATGGAAAACGAAGACTCGTGGGACTTTGATATTTTCAGCCTGGAGTCGGCCACCATGAAGCGGTGAAGCGCGCACACACACACACACACAGACAAACATGTGCACAAGCACATACACTCACAGACCATCACACATGGACAAGCACACACACACTCATGGACACATGCTCAAAACACACTTGCATACACACATGCAGAAATACACACACACACACACACACACACACAATTCCATGATTATATATAATCATTTCCAGAATAATGTGATTGTAAACGGTCACTCGCTCACTGTGAGCAAAACAGTCGCAATTACATTTTTTTTAAAACCTTTTTTTACTCTTTGGCGGAATCAAGATTCTATCTCACACACACACACACACACACACAGGGTTGCTGGAGACTCTGTGTGTGTGTGTGTGTCATGTGACTGTCCTCATGCTGCCATGTGTGTCTCCAGGCCTCTGCTGTTCCTGGGCTTGAAGATCTTCTCTCGGTTCGGTGTGTGTGAGTTCCTCAACTGTCCCGAGGCGACGCTGCGCTCGTGGCTTCAGATCCTCGAGGCCAATTATCACTCCAGCAACTCGTACCACAACTCCTCGCACGCCGCGGATGTGCTGCACGCCACAGCTTACTTCCTGTGCAAGGAGCGCGTCAAGGTGAGCACACACACACTGACTCACTCACTCACTCACTCACACACACTCTCACTCCCGGATCTGTGGTCATGTGATCCACAGTTAGCTAGTGTTGTTGACTATGGGATTAGATCCTGTCACACACTTTATGACGCTTCATGTGTGTGTGTGTGTGTGTGTGTGTGTGTCTCAGCAAAGTCTGGACCCCATAGACGAGGTGGCGGCCCTGATCGCTGCTGCTGTTCATGATGTGGACCATCCGGGCCGCACAAACTCCTTCCTGTGTAATGCAGGAAGTGATCTCGCCATCCTGTACAACGACACGGCAGTGCTAGAGTCGCATCACGCAGCGCTAGCGTTCCAGATCACCACGCGAGACGACAAGTGCAACATCTTCAAGAACATGGAGAGGTGATGACACGTACAGGATTAACCTCGTCAGAGTTACTTGCACTGCACAGTTCTTTTTAAGTCAAATACATCATTTGCAATGCATTATGGGATGAGTGGTTCCCCAGCCCCGACCCCCACGGCCCTGACCCCCAATCAGTGCAATCGGTCCTGTCACCAGCTCCTCCTCCTCTTCCTCTCTCCTCCTCCTCCTCTTCCTCTCTCCTCTTCTTCCTCTCTCTCCTCCTCCCTCCTCCTCCTCTTCCTCTCTCCTCCTCCTCTCTCCTAATCTTCCTCTCTCCTCCTCTTCCTCTCTCTCCTCCTCCCTCCTCCTCCTCTTCCTCTCTCTCCTCCTCCCTCCTCTTCCTCTCTCCTCCTTCCTCTCTCCTCCTCCTCTCTCCTCCTCTTCCTCTCTTCCTCTTCCTCCTCTCTCCTCTCTCTTCCTCTCTCCTCCTCTCTTCCTCCTCTTTCCCTCTCCTCCTTCTCCCTCATCCTCCTCTTCCTCTCTCCCTCTTCCTCTCTCCTCCTTCCTCTCCTCCTCCTCCCTCCTCTCTCCCTCCTCCTCTTCCTCTCTCCTCTTCCTCTCTCCTCTTCCTCCCTCCTCCTCCTCTCTCCTCTTCCCTCTCCTCTTCCTCTCTCCTCCTCTCTCCTCCTCCTCTTCGTCTCTCCTCCTCCTCCTCTCCTCCTCCTCTTCCTCTCTCCTCCTTCCTCTCTCCTCCTTCCTCTCTCCTCCTCCTCTTCCTCTCTCCTCTTCCTCTCTCCTCCTCTTCCTCCTCCTCCTCCTCTTCCTCTCTCCTCTTCCTCTCTCCTCTTCCTCTCTCCTCCTCCTCCTCTCTCCTCCTCCTCTTCCTCTCTCCTCTTCTCTCTCCTCTTCCTCTCTCCTCCTCTCTCCTCCTCCTCCTCTTCGTCTCTCCTCCTCTCCTCCTCTTCCTCTCTCCTCCTCCTCTTTCTCCTCCTCTCTCCTCCTCCCTCTCCTCTTCCTCTCTCCTCCTCCTCCTCTCTCCTTCTCCCCTTCCTCTCTCCTCCTCCTCTTCTCCTCCTCTCTCCTCCCCTCCTCCTCTTCTCTCTCCTCCTCTCTCCTCCTCCTCTTCGTCTCTCCTCCTCCTCTTTCTCCTCCTCTCTCCTCCTCCTCCTCCTCTTCCTCTCTCCTCCTCCTCTTTCTCCTCCTCTCTCCTCCTCCCTCTCTCCTCTTCCTCTCCTCCTCTTCCTCCTCCTCCTCCTCTTTTCCTCTCTCCTCTTCCTCTCTCCTCTTCCTCTCTCCTCCTCCTCCTCTCTCCTCCTCCTCTTCCTCTCTCCTCTTCCTCTCTCCTCTTCCTCTCTCCTCCTCTCTCCTCCTCCTCCTCTTCGTCTCTCCTCCTCTCTCCTCTTCCTCTCTCCTCCTCCTCTTTCTCCTCCTCTCTCCTCCTCCCTCCTCCTCTTCCTCTCTCCTCCTCCTCCTCTCCTTCTCCTCTTCCTCTCTCCTCCTCCTCTTTCTCCTCCTCTCTCCTCCCCCCTCCTCCTCTTCCTCTCTCCTCCTCTCTCCTCCTCCTCTTCGTCTCTCTCCTCCTCCTCTTTCTCCTCCTCTCTCCTCCTCCCTCCTCCTCTTCCTCTCTCCTCCTCCTCTTTCTCCTCCTCTCTCCTCCTCCCTCCTCCTCTTCCTCTCTCCTCCTCCTCCTCTCTCCTCCTCCTCTTTCTCCTCCTCTTCTCCTCCTCCCTCCTCCTCTTCCTCTCTCCTCCTCCTCCTCTCTCCTCCTCCTCTTTCTCCTCCTCTCTCCTCCTCCCTCCTTCTCTTCCTCTCTCCTCCTCCTCTCTCCTCCTCCTCTTCCAAATGTGTTTTAGAAGGACAGATCAACAGTTGAAGGATTAGTTTTAGTGTGCCGTTATGTGTTGTGTCGTGATGTGTGTGTTCGAGTAAGCAGATTTATGTCATGACTCGAGGATTTGCACAGATTTGTGATACGAACATCCATCAAACTGAGTACACATCAGTAACGCCAAACAGCGTTGAACACTAGTGACACACACACACTCTCTCTCTCTCACAGGAACGAGTACCGCACGCTCCGCCAGGCCGTCATCGACATGGTCCTCGCCACTGAAATGACCAAACACTTCGAGCACGTCAACAAGTTCGTCAACAGCATCAACAAACCGCTGGCGGCCCTGGAGGAGAACGAGGTGAGACACACACACACACACACACACAGCTGAGTTCAGTGAGTCTGGGCTGGACGTACTCAGCGCTGGACTCTTGTATCCACAATATAAGATATTGAAGAAAAGCTGACGCCGCTCCTGATGGGAATAAAGGTTGTGATGTTGGGTTAGCGTTAGCGTTAGGGTTAGCGTTAGCTTTAGCCTGACTCCCATCAAGAGCTGCATACATTTTTGGTCAGATTTTAGGTATAAATTACTGGTACTGTAATCAAATGTAAAATAACACTGTACTTTATAAATAAAATATACATTACACACAGAGTTATGAAAGTTATTCAACAGCGAGAGGATGTTCTCAGTCTTGTGATTAGTGTTATTATAGAGACGGAGGAATATTAGCGCTATATTTAGTGCAACACTGATACACACACGAGCACAGAACACACAGTCTCGCTCGACCGCTTTACACTCACGCTGAGATACACAGAGCAATCGAAGAGAGGAAGGATCTGAACACGTATCCGATTCCTGATTGGATATGTATATAGATATGTAAACATTTTATATCTTTGGTGTTTCAATAAAACGTGTGTCTGTGTGTGTGTGTGTGTGTGTGTGTAGGGCAGCGGAGACGAGGACTCGGTGAAGAACATCCTCACGGTTCCAGAGAACCGGATGCTGGTGAAGCGGATGTTGATCAAGTGTGCCGACATCTCGAACCCGTGCCGCCCGCTGGAGCTGTGTGTGGAGTGGGCCGGACGCATCTCAGAGGAGTACTTCGCTCAGGTGTGTGTGTGTGTGTGTGTGTTTGCAGACGGATGAGGAGAAGCAGCAGAAGCTCAGTGTGTGTGTGTGTGTGTGTGTGTTTGCAGACGGATGAGGAGAAGCAGCAGGGTTTGCCGGTGGTGATGCCCGTGTTCGATCGCAACACCTGCAGTATTCCCAAATCCCAGATCTCCTTCATCGATTACTTCATCACGGACATGTTCGACGCCTGGGACGGTAAAGCACGTTCTCCTTTAATTATCGGCCAGACGATGATGATTTATATTGAGTGTGACTCCTGCTGCATCCATTTCAAAATAAATAATCATTTAGTTCAAACAGGCCTTGAACTAGATCTCTACCGTCTCGATGATGTTGAATGTAATCGGCTCTCGTGACTGTCCTGGCGATCCTTGTGTCACGATAGAGTTATTTATCTCATTTCTGTTAATGAAAATAAGAAAAAAGAAGCTAATTACAATCCATACAATAAAGATTTGAGCAAACAAGTTTGTCAGGTATGTTGAAAAATTAAATATTGCAAAGTCTTCACTGTATGAATTGAATATAAATGTATTCTTATTAAAGCTAACAGTGGTTCAGCCGAGAGCCGTGAGGGATTCTCCTTCGTTTGATTGACAATGACCGAGAGCAGGTTTATTAGGCTACTGTCACTTTAAGAGCAAACGCACCGATCCCATATACCGACACAAAATAAATATAAGAGCATACGGTAGTGGAGGAATTGACGTCCATCCTGCGAACATTGACCTACTCATCCTTTTTAAAGATTTCGTAAGAATATTGTGTAGTTTTGAGTTGATTGTTTTTTTATGATAGTAATGCAATCATAACGAATTGTGCGACATATTTTGTGCCCAGTGAAATTATGAACCATGCAAAAACCAGAGGACCAATGAAATATTAATCTGCCAAATAAATCTGTCGGATAAACAACTTAACCAAGTTTAGTGGTTTGTTCTTCAATTATATTTAAAATATTTTAATACATTATCCTCTTGATGATTTAATCGAACTTGTAGGGTCTCTTTCACATGACCTGTTTTTAGGTGCCTGATGAAGTTTGACGTTGTGGATCCGGCATCATTTATCTTGCATGTAGCTGTTCGCTTACCGACACTGTAAAGTTATTAAAACCAAAACTAATGACTAAAGGCACAACACCGGGAGGACTTGGTGTGGCCATCATGTGACTGTGCGCGGCGCACACATAATAATAATAATAATAATTCATTACATTTATATAGCGCTTTTCTCGGCACTCAACATAGAGAGGGGGATCTCCTCAACCACCACCAGTGTGCAGCTCCACCTGGATGATGATGTGACGGCTGCCATAGTGCGCCAGAACGCTCACCACACACCGGCTTACTGGTGGAGAGGAGACAGTGATGAAGCCAACTGGTATATATGGGGATGATTAGGAGGCCATGATGGACAGAGGCCACTGGGCAAATTAAGCCAGGATGCCGGGGTTACACCCCTACTCTTTCCAAAGACATCCTGGGATTTTTAATGACCACAGAGAGTCAGGACCTCGGTTTAACGTCTCATCCGAAGGACGGTGCTCTTTTGACAGCATAGTGTCCCCATTACTACTTGGGCATTAGGACCCACACAGACCCCAGGGTGAGCGCCCCCTGCTGGCCTCACTAACACCTCTTCCAGCAGCAACCTGGCTTTCTCAGAAGGTCTCCCATCCAGGTACTAACCAGACTCAGCCCTGCTTAGCTTCAGTGGGCAACCAGTCTTGGGCTACAGGGTGATAGAGCTGCTGGTGTAGCCAGGCATAGGCATAACGCATGCATGTTACGCAGTATGGCAAACGGCAGGGGACATGGCATGCAGCTCACCATACACTTCCCCAACGTATAATAAGAGAAAATAGAAATACATTCATGAATTTATATTTAAAAAGCATTAATGGCATGAAAAAGGGTTGTTGCCGAGTCTGAAGTCAGCTGTTTGTGCGACTCGAGTCTGGGAGATTCAGTGGCAGCACAGTCACCTCTGGAGGGATGTGAAGGCCAGGAATATCCCAGAGCGGGAGGCACACATGAGGAACGAGTCGGATCCCTCAGGAACAGAAGCTGCTGTCGGTTATACGTCTCGGCTGCTGAACGTTTTGAGACTGTAGAAGTCATAAAAGTTGCATTTTCAGTTGAATTTGGGGAACCCACTTTAACCATTTGTTGTGTTGTGTAGTTTGCCTTCAAACTTGTAGCGTAATTAAAACCAAAGATCCCACTGCGGACGTCACTTTTGGACACTACTGTGTGTGTGTGTATAATAGATTGATTTATTTCTGTGTGAATGCTGATATGAAGTGAACCGATGTGTGTTTCTCTGCTTCCAGCGTTTGCCGATCTGCCCAATTTAATGCAGCATCTGGACAACAACTTCAAATACTGGAAGGGTTTGGACGAGCAGAAGCTGCGGAGCCTGAGGCCGCCGGAGTGACGGGCGAGACGCGGCTCCTCCAGCTCGCCACTCGTCACGCTTCATCATCAGTAACTAACGAGGAGAATCATGTTCGCTAACAAACACCCTGAAGAGATGGGACGGCCGACAGGACGAAGGCTGCTCTAGACTGAGGCGCTCGTTCTCCTGAAGACTTCCCAGCGTCCCCTCTGAGCTCGCTCTCCTGACGAGACTGCTGCCTTATTTTATACGCTATATTTATACGCAGTGCTGACCCACGACGGACATCTGCAGTTTTTAACACTCTCATGTTATATGAAGTAAATCTCAATATTTTTATAGATACTGAATTTTACACTGGAAGGATGTAAAGCATCTCAGACTGGTGTGAGAGACGATCGCTTCTCTTCCCGCCCAGCGATTCCCTCCATCTTCCCATCAGGGCTCGATCATTCCCAGAGAGACGACGGGATTCACTCCACATGGAGAGACCTGTGCTTCATTTCGTCTCAAATCCAGATCCTCTTCCTGCAGACGAACACCGACAGAACGTTGACTCGGACAAACCTTGACGCAGACGAACGTTGACTCAGAAAAACGCAGACGGACGTTGACGCAGACGAACGTTGACTCAGAAAAACGTTAACCGTTGAGTGCAGACAAACGTTGACTCAGATGAACGCAGACGAACGTTGACTCAGAAAAACGTTGACACAGACGAACACAGATGGACATTGACGCAAACGAGCGCAGACAGTCGTTGATGCAGACGAATGTTGACTTGGAAAAACGTTGACAGACGAGTGCAGACGAACGTTGACTCAGACGAGTGCAGATGGTTGTTGACGCAGACGAGCGCAGACAGTCGTTGATGCAGACAAACATTGACGCAGACGGACGTTGACTCGAACGAGGGCAGACGAACGTTGACTCAGACAAACGTTGACAGACGAGTGCAGACGAACGTTGACTCAGACGAGTGCAGATGTTGCCGCAGACGAACGTTGACTCAGACGAGTGCAGATGTTGACGCAGACGAACGTTGACTCAGGCGAGTGCAGATGTTGACGCAGACGAGTGCAGATGTTGCCGCAGACGGACGTTGACTCGAACGAGGGCAGACGAATGTTGACTCAGACAAACGTTGACAGACGAGTGCAGACGAACAGTGACTCAGACGAGTGCAGATGTTGCCACAGACGGACGTTGACTCGAACGAGGACAGACGAATGTTGATGCAGACGAACGTTGATGCACATGGAGGTTGACGCAGACGGACGTTGATGCAGACGAGCGCAGACGCAGACAAACGTTGACTCAGACGAGCGCAGACGCAGACAGTGGGGTCACGGGCTCGTGGCCTTTAGCCCGGCTCATTTTTTGCTCCAGAATTAAAAAAGAAATGAGATTCTATTTTGTATTTTAGGACCATTGCGATTTTCTTTTGCTTTGTGACATTATTTCCAAGATGAATTACCTCTTTAAATCCCACTTAAAATTCTCATCGGTAATGTCAAGAGAACTTTATTGTAAAGTATTTCTACATCATTGTAGTATTTGTTGTACTGCCCTTTTTGATTTAATAAAAAGCTATTTTTTATTGTAATGCAGAACTACAATAATAAAACTAACGTCCAGGTCATACTGAAGTGACAATTTGTGCTTAATTGTCACAAAATAATGCAAAAATGTAGGCTTGACTTTCTTTACTCGATGTAAGGTTTGATTCTGGGCAGAGATGATGACCTCTGACCCTGAGGCTTACCTCCAGTCAGCAGCGGACGGAAAGATCCCATCAAACATTTAAAGAGTCTGGTTTCATTCAGTTATTTAGAAAAATGTCCAATAGTTCAGTTTGTTGTAGAGATGAAGTGGCTGATTTTCACGTGATCGGCCATGATTGGTGACCGGTCGGTCAGTCTGACATAATCCGATTTTAGACCGGTCAAATGCGCTCGGGCGCCGCGTGATGAACTTCACGGGGTTTCTCGGCGTGCAGGTGAACCAGTGCATTCTCACCGGGAGCCGGAGCGGCGCGAGCGTCGAGTAGGGGCGTCAGTGTAAGCTGCGCTCAATTAAAGTGAAAGCACACTTTTAATGGATAAAATATGATTTCATTCAAAGAGTGTTTAAACAAGAACTGAAGTAGGCTAGGCTATAGGCCTATCAGAAAAGAAAACGAAGACTCAAAAATATGAATAGAAAATGCACCCATTTATTTATTATTTATTATTTCCCAATCGTTTCCCTGCACACGCTCCACTTCTCCTGTTCAGC
>NW_024121224.1:303252-343252 GCF_016745375.1 Pimephales promelas
AATCAACACCGCTGTGACATCAGTTAACTGTGTGCGTGTGTGTGTGTGTGTGTGTAGGAGGAGGCGGCGGCAGCGTCAGACGGAGGAGGAGGCGGCTCCAGCCCAAAGCAACACACTGCAGAAGAGGAGAAAACACAGGTGTGTGTGTGTGTGTGAGACTGAGTGATGGTGATCACGTGTTTATTCTGAGATTGCTCTGACGTGTGTGTGTGTGTGTGTGTGTCCAGATCTGCGCAGATGTTCCCGTGGAGGACGTCAGTGCTGTGGAGGACTGCAGGTCTGTTTCTGTGTTCATCATGTTTTCTACAGTCACTTTAATCATGCGCTCGTATATTAGTGTTCATCACTAGCTCAGGTGAATTTAGGCCTTTCTTTGTTAAAATCCCCAGTTCTGCTGTTTTAAAGGATCCTAATGTTGTTTCGGCATCAGGTTCACACACACCCAAGGTCAAACACACACTAATGTCCTCATAATCTTCAGCTCTTCCTCTCAGTGTCTGAAACACTTCAGTCTCTCTAAGCCCCGCCTCTCTAAGCCCTGCCTCTCTAAGCCCCGCCTCTCTAAGCCCCGCCTCTCTGAGGGTTCTACGCTAGGGTTTTCTACATGTAAACATGTAGGAGCGCAGTGAAAAATTTTCAAGTAACAGAGTTTAACAAACTATTAAATATGTACACTACGTGTGTGTGTGTGTGTGTGTGTGTGTGTGGTTCTCTTCTGTGTGTTAAACTGGTGTGAAAGCGCCGATGCGGAAGAACAAACCACACTTTACAATCACTACATAAAACAGAAGAAGTGTTGCTCTCAGGAGGAGGACACCCGCATCTCTCCACAACATGGAGGACAAACTAGTGTAAATGAGTGTATTAGTGTTTATTAGTGTTATCTACTGTAGAGTTAGTCTGAACTCTTATTGTATTTCATCGACTAGAACTAAAACAATTCAGATGACTAAAATATAACCGGTTTAGTTCAATTGTAATGCATTCATTTAGAATTTCTCCATAAAACTAAAGCCATAATTATACTCCTGGAGAAAACTAACCAGTTAATATGAAGGATTTTAAAGTTTGAACATGCAATATAGATACAGATTTAACTGCTGTGACTTAAAAATATCTTACAATTACATTAAACCTCTTTTCCTAAAGGAGATTAGTCTTATTCATGCATTCTTTAAAACTACTTGCTTACATCATTCATGATTCTTTCAAGCTGCAGTCATATTGTATGAATTAAATATAACGAATCCATATTAACGAGCAAAGGATGTTCTTCCCTTTTGTTGCTCGATGACACAGACGCATTCGGTTTATTACCCACGGTCACTTTAAGACGTCGGATCACGTCCAATGACATGCGGACACGATACACTCACTGTTTAAGACATAACCGACATAGCTAACATGAATACTCTCTAATACGGACACTTCGACATAATGCTGTGTGTGTTTATCCGTGTAGACACGAAAGAGCGCTCAGTTCTGTGTGTGTGTGTGTGTGTGTGTGTGTGCACGGTTCGGGTGGGGTGTGTGCGCACAGAAACCCGAATACAGCTCTTTTTTTTGCGTCGTCACTCTTGTTCAGATCTAGATGTCTGCTCTACTCATTCTCACAGACGTTTACATTTTTTAACGTTCTATGAGATGCAGCGCATGTCGACCCGTGTGCCGCTAGATCAGCGCGTTACCGTATAGATGTGCACATCCGCCACAAACACAGGATATCCGTTCCGACTGCATCGCTTCCCAAAAACATTTTTGTCTAGTTTTTATTCCTTGACAAAAGTGTCGGCAGATTTTCATCATAGTTTTTGTCATTCAAAACGATTTTTATTTAGTTATCGTCTCGTTTTCGATCACGGTAGGTTGTAGTTGCTCGCAAATCATTTTTCCCGTTCGCACGTATCGATTTTTAGGGGTATATGCCCCGGCTCTGCTGTGATTGGTCAGAAAGCAAACGCTCATTATCATATCTGAATCACAGTGATACGAACAGTAACGATGGCGTGGGTTTCACCGTCTCAATCTCAGAGAACAGCGTCTCCTCGACACGAACAACACGAGCCGAACTCTTCCAGTCTCAGAGACACTACAGTGTTTGAGGGCGGGGCTAAGAGACGCTGCTCAGCCAATCAACACCACTGGCTGGCATTATGCTAATTAGTCACAAACCTACGCAGGATCAGCAGGAAGTGAGACTGAATAATAATTCTGCTCATCATGTGTGTGGTTCTCTGCTGTATTTGAATGTGTAACCGGTTTTGTTTTGTCTTCGACTTCATGAAGCGTTACTGAGTTTAGGGTCGAGGAGAGAGACGCGAGTGACTCAATGTTTTGTGTTCAGGACGTTGATGCCGCCGCCGGCTGCTCCAATCAGGAAGAGGTTACGAGAAGAGACCTGCAGCAAAGCCCTCACACACACAGGTGTGTGACCACTCTCTCACACACACACACACACACACACAGCTAGCACTAGCACACAGGGATTAATCTTGACCCTAACATGAGGATATCTGTGACCTCTGATCTCCCTGCAGCCGCAGAGCAGCAGATGAAGAAGCTGAAGACTAACGAAGACTCGGGCAGCTGCTCCGGCCTGGTCCCGTACGGAGGAGACTCGTCGGACGAGGAAGAGGAGCGCGTGCGCGGCGGGAGTAAGAGTGCGGTCTGAACACACAACTGCAGCGGCACAGACTTTATTTGCTCATGTTTTACAGCACTGATGTGTATCTGTTCCTATGGAATAATAAAGCAGTAAGCGGCACACAGACGCGGCGTCTCCTTTATTCAGCTCCTCGGTGGAGCCGGCAGGCCGGTGTGGAGCCGCAGCGCTCCGGGCTTATCCAGCGCGAAGCAGGGCTGGACGCGGTGCAGGAACCGGCAGCTGAAGCTGTGCAGGTGTTGCCGTAGCGCCGCGTTGTAGAACGACAGCACTCCGCCGCTGTAATCCAGGAACACGCCGATCCGCAGCGGCTGCACCGTGATCCGCACGTCCGGCGTCCAGCCGTTGTGCAGGAACTCGTATTTATGCCTGCGGAGGAAGAGTGTGTTCATCAGGTTCATTACTTCACATCATAAAAAGAGCCCAATTCAACCTCCAGACCTCAAAACGCCTCATGACAAAAGTTCTCTTAAAGGGATAGTTCACCCAATAATGATAATTAGCCCATGATTTACTCGCCCTCTAGCCGTGTGACATTCTTCTTTCATACGAATACAATCAGAGTCATATTAAAAATTTCCTGCTCTTCCCAGCTCTATAACGGCAGTGAATGGCTGTTTCTGTTTTGAGTGCATCTGTCCATCATAAAGTGCATCTTAAAAGTGTGCACAGTATTCACCAAGCTGACCAGCCAATCACAGTTCTACATGCTGAATAGATGTCATGTGACGCACCTGGATGGCGTGACAATGTGTCTCATGCACCAGGACGTCTTGTTGCCGCCCAGGTAAGAGTTCCTCTGAGTGTCTTCATACGCCACGCCGACGCGAAACTCAGTGTCTTCGTCCACCTCGATCTCCCAGTAATACTGACCTCTGAAGGGCACCAGGTCTCCCAGAACCGCCACACACCTGCAACACACACGTCACGATCAGCTGCACTGGCCACATCTCACACACACACGTCATGAGCGTGAGCGACCTGGCGAAGGTGCTGTCGCTGAAGGTCATGTGACTGAGAGGAAGATCTTCATCCAGGTAGAACATGGTGAGGCCGTCAGCCGACAGAGACAGACTGGGATGAGCTGTGTCTTCCAGCAGGTGGAAACACGTGCCTACACACACACACACACACACATCACAGCTCAGTTGATCACACACACACTTCAGTGGAGATGTCCACAGGTTCGCTCTGGTGACACACACACACACCTGCGGTGGAGATGTCCACAGGTTCGCTCCGGTCACTCGGGCCGCCGGTGTTCACGGCTCTGATGCTGATGATGTAGTGTTTCCAGGGCTGGAGCTGAACCAGACACTCACAGGACGGGATCGCCACCACCGACCTGCCCGAGAAACAGCTGCCTTAGTGCAACATCAACCCAACCCTAACCCAACCCTGCCCGAGAAACACCTGCCTTAGTGCAACATCAACCCAACCCTGACCCAACCCCGCCCGAGAAACAGCTGCCTTAGTGCAACATCAACCCAACCCTAACCCAACCCTGCCCGAGAAACAGCTGCCTTAGTGCAACATCAACCCTAACCCAACCCTAACCCAACCCTGCCCAAGAAACACCTGCCTTAGTGCAACATCAACCCAACCCTGACCGAGAAACAGCTGCCTTAGTGCAACATCAACCCCAACCCTAACCCAACCCTAACCCAACCCTGCCCGAGAAACAGCTGCCTTAGTGCAACATCAACCCTAACCCAACCCTAACCCAACCCTGCCCGAGAAACACCTGCCTTAGTGCAACATCAACCCAACCCTGACCCAACCCCGCCCGAGAAACAGCTGCCTTAGTGCAACATCAACCCAACCCTAACCCAACCCTAACCCAACCCTGCCCGAGAAACAGCTGCCTTAGTGCAACATCAACCCAACCCTAACCCAACCCTGCCCGAGAAACAGCTGCCTTAGTGCAACATCAACCCTAACCCAACCCTAACCCAACCCTGCCCAAGAAACACCTGCCTTAGTGCAACATCAACCCAACCCTGACCCAACCCTAACCCAACCCTGCCCGAGAAACAGCTGCCTTAGTGCAACATCAACCCTAACCCAACCCTGACCCAACCCTGCCCGAGAAACAGCTGCCTTAGTGCAACATCAACCCAACCCTAACCCAACCCTGCCCGAGAAACAGCTGCCTTAGTGCAACATCAACCCTAACCCAACCCTGACCCAACCCTGCCCGAGAAACAGCTGCCTTAGTGCAACATCAACCCTAACCCAACCCTGACCCAACCCTGCCCGAGAAACAGCTGCCTTAGTGCAACATCAACCCTAACCCAACCCTAACCCAACCCTGCCCGAGAAACAGCTGCCTTAGTGCAACATCAACCCTAACCCAACCCTGACCCAACCCTGCCCGAGAAACAGCTGCCTTAGTGCAACATCAACCCCAACCCTAACCCAACCCTGACCGAGAAACAGCTGCCTTAGTGCAACATCAACCCCAACCCTGACCCAACCCCGCCCGAGAAACAGCTGCCTTAGTGCAACATCAACCCCAACCCTAACCCAACCCTGCCCGAGAAACAGCTGCCTTAGTGCAACATCAACCCAACCCTGACCCAACCCCGCCCGAGAAACAGCTGCCTTAGTGCAACATCAACCCAACCCTAACCCAACCCTGCCCGAGAAACAGCTGCCTTAGTGCAACATCAACCCTAACCCAACCCTAACCCAACCCTGCCCAAGAAAACACCTGCCTTAGTGCAACATCAACCCAACCCTGACCCAACCCTAACCCAACCCTGCCCGAGAAACAGCTGCCTTAGTGCAACATCAACCCTAACCAACCCTGACCCAACCCTGCCCGAGAAACAGCTGCCTTAGTGCAACATCAACCCAACCCTAACCCAACCCTGCCCGAGAAACAGCTGCCTTAGTGCAACATCAACCCTAACCCAACCCTGACCCAACCCTGCCCGAGAAACAGCTGCCTTAGTGCAACATCAACCCCAACCCTAACCCAACCCCGCCCGAGAAACAGCTGCCTTAGGGCCAATCCCAATGGGCTATATGCACGCATAAGTTCCGCATTTGACGTAAGGATGCTCGTCTATTTCCGGTTGTGTAGATTAAAGCGGAGGAAAACCGGAGAAAACGGGATTATGGCAGAGTCTTCAATATTTACTGTCCTCCCGTCTTTGAAACGAAACGTACATACGTTTAGATGTAATTTTATATATAGTTATGTTTATTTAATATAATTTTAAAAAGAAGCATAAACACAACGAGGGGTGTCTGTTTTATCTGTTTTTGTGACTAACGTTTCATTAGTATAACCATGGAGTATAAAATTCAATATAAATTCTCGGTATTGCATTGGACTCTATGATCGGCGGAAGTTATCGAGCATCCTTAATGCTTCACCGGAAATAACGCCGTGCATAGAGCCCATTCTACCCCCTACCCCTTCGCCTTCCCCTTGACCCTTCAAACAGAGTGGCAATGCGTAGGGGTGAAAATATTCCCCTAAGAAATGGGACACCACTACGCCTCCGTTAAACGTCATTATAAGTCGTCGCTAGCGCCTACGTCACAGGAGATGCGCCGATGTTTATCACAACTTCCAAGATCCCGTCGACAGCTGCAGTTATCTCAGTCGCGTGGGTTACAGCTATTTTCTTGCATTTATCTTGTGAAGTTCGCAGGAAACAACGGAGACGACGAAAATATGTTGCGGGACTATCGTTAGCAAACTACAGTAATTTTAGCGATTTTTTTTTTTTTTTTTTTTTTTTTTTTTTTTTACAAACGTTTCTGTGAAGAAACTGACCGTAAATATGAACACAATATTGAATGTAACATAAAGCAAATCATTGTTTGTCGTTACAATACTTATTAAAGCCACAAATACTTAAATTTATGGGTCTCCTTTGTCGCTTGGGCAGCCAGCCTGGGTTAGCAGTGACACTTCTCATACCCCTTCGTTTGAAGTGTGCTCCCAAAAAATCTTCGTTTGAAGGGCTATCTGGCCCTTCTCCCTAGCCCTCCCCCTCCAACCAAAAGAGAATTGGGACAGCCCTACCCTTTCACGTGGACGCGCAAAACGGAGGGGAAGGGGAAAGTGAAGGGGTAAGGGGTAGAATTGGGATTGGCCCTTAGTGCAACATCAACCCGACCCTGACCCAACCCGACCCAACCCTGACCCAACCCTGTCGGAGAAACACCTGCCTCAGTGTAACATCAACCCAACCCGACCCAACCCTGACCGAGAAAAGAGCGAATGACTTGAGGATGTAGAAAAGATGTTCCAGTAATAGTCCTTTTCTTAAAGAGATACTCCACTGTTCTCTCATATTAAACTGTTATCCCCTTAAAGGGTTAGTTCACCCAAAAATGAAAATTCTTTCAGTATTTACTCACCCTCATGTTCTTCCAAACCTCTGTGTGTTTATTTGTTCTGCTGAACACAAAGGAAGATATTTGGAAGAATGTTTTAATCAAACAGATCTCATTCCCCATTGACTACCATAGTATGTATTTTTTCCTATATGGTAGTTGGGGAATGAGATCTGATTGATTAAAACACTCTTCCAAATATCTTCCTTTGTGTTCAGCAGAACAAATAAACACATAGAGGTTTGGAAGAACATGAGGGTGAGTAAATACTGACAGAATTTTCATTTTTGGGTGAACTAACCCTTTAACTAAGACGAGTTGATATTTACCTCTGTCGTCTCAATCGCGCGAGACCCTTTGATCGCACTTAACTAGCCCAGTTCCTTCAATAGGGGCCAAGCAGAGAAGCGACCAAACTCCTCCACGTTTAAATACAGTTACACGAGTAGAGTAACTCGACCACGAATCGTGACACAAAATAAAACGTGGCACTAAGCGTGTAAAGTAGATAACTATATTGGATGACGGAATACCACAGCAAGTGCTTGGATCACTTTGACTCGCGCAGTGATAGCATCTCTGGAGAGGGAGAGTTTATTGAGCGCACACACCGAGCCGACAGAGGTGTGTATCAATAGTTAAGGGAGTAACATGGTTTAATATGAAAAAACGGCGGAGTATCCCTTTAAACATATCCGATGTGCCCAGAAGAGAGCATCCCCAGTGTTAACCCTTGGACTGGGATATCTATTTCTATACCGTACTCATACCTAAACCTACCCGTGGTACTCTGTGGTTAGATTCAGTTTAACTCCACACCCTAAACTACCCATGGTAGACAACTAGTCAAGACAAATTGGTCAACTAGTCTTTTTAACTCCTGGATTAGGCTGGATACATGTAGATTTAGATTTAGTGTTGTGTGTGTGTGTCACTGACTCCGTCACAGTGTTGCTGCTGTCGGTGTCTCTCTCTCTGAGCTCCAGTGTATATGATTCCACAGGGTTTGTGTTTCCAGAGTCCCAGCGGATCAGCGCCGCGTCCAGGCTGCTCACACACTGCCGGGGCCTGATGACGGGAGGAGAGGGCACTGCACACACACACACACACACACACACACAGTCACTCGCGGTCAGAGCAGCAGGACATTTACACACACACACACACACATACACACACACACACACGTACCCGTCATGTACACGGCTCTCTCGCTGGCCGGGCTGATGCCGGTGGTGTTGGTGGCCGTGACCCACAGCTCGTACTGGGCGTTCGGGAGCAGATCAGACACTGTGCAGTGAGTCTCCTTCACCTTCAGCTGACACACTGACACACACACACACACACACTTATGCATTTGGTAGACACTTTTATCCCAAGTGACTTGCATTGCAACTCAGGGAACACATTTTAACATTCTTATCAGTTCTTGCTCTCTCTGGGAATCGAACCCAGTTGCAGGCGCCAACACTCAACAGATTGAGCTACAGGAAAGCACACACTAATGCACAACTACACCACCAGTGTTTCAGCAGTCGACTGTCCACTGGTCAAATCACAAACAAATACCAACCCTGACCCCTGACCCCTGACCTCAGTCTAGTATTGGCAGCACATCCTGATGGACTGAGATTCACTGTCTCAGATCCATCGTGATCTTTCTCCACCGGTGACCAGTGAAGGGGAGTGCGGCGTGCGGTCAGTGAGTGCGGCGTGCGGTCAGGGAGTGCGGTCAGGGAGTGCGATGTGTGGTCAGGGAGTGCGACGTGCGGTCAGGGAGTGTGACGTGTGTTTACCGTCCTGCGGCGGCTCCATGGGGCAGTCGTCTGAGATCAGGCGCCAGTACAGCTTGTAGAACTCCACGGTGTCGTCGGAGAACAGACTCCAGCACACGTGCAGCGACGTGTCCGTGGCCGAGTTACAGATCTGGGGGTTCATGACCGGAGCCGATGGAGCTGGACACACACACACACACACACACGCAGGCTTATGTCCTACAGTATCCTGTGGATCAAAAATACATTCATTTGTGTTCTGAAGATGAACGAAGATCTTATGTGTTTGGACCGACGAGTAATTAATGACTGAGTTTTCTTGTTTGACTGAACTATCCCGTTAGTGTATGTTTTTAAGCACAACTTGGACATTTTATTTGCATCTTCTTGTTTCCATCCAGCCTTTCTTACAGTAAAAATGAAACTCAGCAAATATAAAAGAGGAGTAATGATGTCTGACCTGGAAGCACGTTTATGGAGTCCATCATCTGTCGGACATCGGACAGATCCGTCGTCGGAACATCAAAGTCCAGAGACACTCCCAGCTTCAGATCCACTTCCTTACTGGAAAACTGCTCCACTCTGATTGGACAGAATATGACGGATAATTCCAGATTGCTTTCCTCATGTCTGTGTTAGCTGTGATCAGGTACGCCACTGTCAGTCCAGATGTAGATCTGCACTTTGAAAGCTCAAAATACGAACTGTTGACATCTAACGTAGTAATGAATGTCAAGCCTCAAATGTTCTTGGTTTGCATGTGACCAACCGTGACGCGGCAGGTTTGAATATGACCAACACGCACACACACACACACACACACACACACACACGCACACACACGCACACGCAGCTGCTCGGTTATGGGACTCCATGAAGCTCTACTCACTATTCTTGAGCTCTGAAGGCCACAGAGGTTTGGAGGTCTGTTGGCTCCTCATGCGTTGACCTGCTCTGGGATTATAAATGATCGAACACTTCGTCGCTGAGTCGCTGCTGTTCCCAATCGCTTTCACTTAAAATACCACTAACAGTTGACCGTGGAATATTGAGTAGTGAGGAAACTTTCCAAATGGACTCATTGCACAGGTGGATCCGATCGCGGTCCCACACTTGAGAGGTTCTTCAGGTGTGTGTGTGAGAATATAGTGTATAGGCAAAGGTATAGGCTACTACGGTTTATTGTTAACATGTCAAAACAAATGCTGATTTTTGGTGTTATTCTTTTTCTTATTTCTGTTAAACATCAATAAAAAGAGTTTAACTGAACATGTTTTGTATTCCGCAGAAGAAGGAGAGTCACACTGGTTTGAAAGCACATGTAGTTGAGTAACTGATTATTAGACACGCCACACTCTGCATCCACTCACCTCTTTATGATTGGCATGACAGCCTGTCAATCAGAGAGAGGGCGGGTCAGAAACTATTGATTATGTGCTTCAGTAATGAACGTGATGATCAGTCCCGATCTCTGACCTGCAGGAAGGCTCGCTGGTCCTGCTGCCGGTGGACGCGCTGCGCGCTCTCGATCAGCTGTTTGGACGCGTCCAGGGTTCGCCCGCAGCGCAGAAGCTCGCCGTACAGACGCTCCAGCACGCGGTTCTTCTGCTCGTCCAGCGCCGCCGCTCGCGTCTCGTGTCTCTGCGCCAGCGTCTGCAGGACCTCGTTATAGTGCTGCTCCAGGTTCTGCTCCTGACGCCCGAAGTTCTCCTGAAAACAAGTGGCGATTTATAAAAACAAACTTGACGGAAAAAACTGAGCGACCGAGTCTGGTTTCTTCCAAGGGGTTTTTTTCTCCATTCTGTCGCTTTTGTCTTGCTTGAGGACATTTAATGTAATATCCATCAGTATTATTGATCTCCTCATCGACAGCATTATATGAGGCTGAACTGAGCTGGACGATGACATCACGGGTTACTCCAGAGCCGCTATATATATAAATGAACTAAATGAATAAGTTTCTTACAGCAGAAATGAGCATCAGTGAACTGACTTAAGCTGGACTGTGACGCTATTGTCTTCTAGACACACACTCTGCATTATTCTCCTGCTGTCACACACTCTGTGCTGTAGAAATAAAGCTGACAGCATCAAACCGCCGAATGTGTGTGTGTGTGCGGAACATGACGTCGAGCCACGCACCTCCACCGTGATGAAGATCTCCTCCAGGTTACTGGCGAAGTTCTCCATCTCCACGATCTTCTGGCTCAGCTTACCCCTGCTGTGGGACAGCTCCTCCTGGAAGAGTACATGGTCTCATCACACACACACACCTGCACAGGTGTGAAGTCAAGTGTGTGTGGCTGGTTCTCACCTTCATCTGCTGCGCGGCGGGGCCGAGCGCGAGGCGTGTGTGACGCGCGTGCGCCGCGGCGCCGGTGTGTGTGAGGACGCGGCAGGGAGAGCAGAATGCATCATCAGGTGTGTGTGAGTCCTGCACCATCACAAACTCTTCCTCATCAGCCTCGTCTTCCTCACTCAGCTCCTCCGCGATCACACACAGACTCCGCGCGTCAAACGCGTCCATCCTGAGCGAGAGAACACACACTTCATGCGCACATTCACACACTTTCAGCTTGCTTATATCAATTACAATTCAATTCAAATGAGCTTTAGCGTGATTGTGTATCACATTGCTGCCAAAGCAGTAACATATTATATAAAACAAACAAACAAAACAAACAAAACATATCTTTTTTGCGCAGCAAGGCCAGCGCTGGCTGTGTGTAATGTTTATATCCGTCCTATCAGTCGAACACAAGCTCATCAACACACAGCTGACCACAACACACAGCTGACCACAACACACAGCTTTCACAGATTCAGAAACAGCAGAAAACATTACCAGAACACACACACAGTCTTACACACTCAGACACATATCGTTCTCTCACACACACTCGGATACACACACTCTCTCTCTCTCTCTCTCTCTCTCTCTCTCTCACACACACACACACACACACACACACACACACACACACACACACACACACGACATTGTCAGCAATAAACAAGCAATAACAGTTGTTTTCTTGCATTTTCTGAGATCGTCAGAGTAATAAAAGCGTCGAGAAGTACCTGCTGTCTCTCGGTGTGTTTCAGCTCGGTGTGTGTGTGTGTGTGTGTGTGTGTGTGTTTCAGTTCAGAACAGATAAATATAGACTGACGTGTCGAATATCAGCAGGAGCTCAAACCCCTCGCGATCTGAATCTGTTCACTGAACACACACACACTCACTGCTGCGACACAATCATCAGATAATAATGGACTTTAAATTAACTATCACTGCTTCTCGACATGTAAACCTTAGATGTCATTTTATAAGCATATATTATAAAACGACAAAATAGACTAGCCTACACTGTAAAAAATTTGGAGTAGGATTTACTTGAAAAAACCTTGCTAAACGATCTCACTCAGAAAATGCTAGTAAATTTACAAAGATTTGCCAAGTAAAAACCTAAACAACATATTTATCAGTAGCTTTAATTAGAAATCTTTAAGTTAAATTTACTTGGAATGTGGAATTAAGTAAACTTTACAAAAAATAAGTAATTTTAACTCGGCTTGTAAAAGGTTAATTAATACCAATTTCCTTTTCCTTTGTATTACACTTCACTAAAACAATTATCTTGAATTTTGTTAGTCATTTATAGTATGTTCTTTACTTAGATTATCTAAGTAATTTATATATACATCATGTCAGACTTTAAGCCTTATGTGAATGCAAACACCTCAATACTTGGTAGACAATACACAATGGTGGTAACATTTGATGGATCGTTTTTGTGTTTGAATGTGTCGTTTTAAGCAAAAAATTTACTCGAAATGTCACAAAATGGCAATTTACTAATACTGAAAACAAAAATCAATGATAAAACAGTGTAAATACAGCTGGAAACCAGTGAAAAATGAACCTCATTAATTATTCAAGGTCCAGTGCATGATGGGAACCCCAGTATCAGAAAAGTTGAGTAATTTTTACTTAACTTTATTGAGTTGATATTACACTTTCATTTATACTCGCTTGAAATAAGTACTGATATGGAATTTACTTAGTTTTTTTAAATTCTTGCCTGAACTAACTTTTTCAAGTAAATTACATTGGGTTTTTTCACTAGTATTTACTTAACCAAAAAATCATTTTTTACAGTGTATATTAGACCAGGGGTTCTCAACTCCAGTCCTCGCGACCCACTGCTCTGCATATTGTGTATGTTTCCCTTATTTAACACACCTGATTTAGATCCTCAGCTCGTTAGGATAGCCGTAGAGTCTATCTTAACTAGCTGAGGATCTGAATCAGGTGTGTTAAGTAAGGGAGACATACACAATATGCAGAGCAGTGGGTCGCGAGGACTGGAGTTGAGAACCCCTGTATTAGACAAAAAAATTTGACACACATTCAATTTATGTTCTAATATTTACATTTCAAACATAATAAATCATGAAAGAATATAAACCTGACAAATGCAACGATTACACTGTTTATTTGGATCAATCTGGCAAAATTAGTTTGACAATTGAAATTAGATTGACAGAATGAGTGTATCAGCAGCTCTATAAACATCAACAGCTTTCATCACACACACAAATATCATTTAAAGACACACATTGCCTCAGTCTGTTTTCAGAATGAGCTTTTGTTTTATGTATTTCTGTATTGTTTTGGATTTCTGTGTGTTTATCGTTATAACGTTCAAGATAAAATAATGATGTTATAATTACTTTGAACAAGTAAGGCTACATTTGATAACCACCGAAACGGTAACTGTAAGTTTTCTGTTATTGTTACAGCAACTCTTACTTCACACACACACACACACACACACGCACGCACGCACGCACGCACGCACGCACGCACGCACGCACGCACACACACACACACACACACACACACACACACACACACACACACACACACACTAGCGATGGGTTAGAAACCGAGCAGATATAAACAGGGGAATATTATAATATTATTATTATTATATTATTGTCATAATCTAATTGGCAACGAGTCAAGAACGCTGGAATTCCCCCTGTCACGTGCCCGCGGGATGACGACAGCGGAAGTGCAGGACAACACTGAACACAATCGCGATGAGCGACGCGGACTCGGACAGCTCGCGGATGGACAGCTTGGACGGATGGGTCGCGATTAAACGCGACGCCTTCGAGGACAGCGAGAGCCACAAGCTCAGGTTTATTGTGGAATGGAACGAGATCGAGACCAAGTTCGCGGTGACGTGTCATGACCGGACGCTCCAGCGACGCGGCGACGCGAGCGGCAGCTGCGCGGGTCTGTTCTCTGGCACGCAGCTGAGATACGTGCACGCGCACCTGAGCGCGGTCCGGGACGAGCTCGAGCCGCTGTTCCCCGAGCTGACGCGCTTCCGGGAGGCGAGCGTGTGGGACCTGCTTTTCTCCAACGCGCCGCCGTGCGATGCTGACGCGCAGTGCAGGCAGCTGGAGCGATACTTCAGCAACGCCGTGGACGCGTGCGGCCGCAGGATCGTGCTGGACGCGCTGTTCAGCGTCACTGAGGCAGACGAGCGCGAGTACTTCGAAAACCTGCAAGAGTTTAAATGCAAAGCGATGCGGGACGAGGTTACGCGCGCCAAAGACGCGTTGCGCGCGGTGAGCCGATACACTGACCCGGACTGAGTGCTATTCTGTTCTATTCTATTCTATTCTATTCTATTCTATTCTATTCTATTCTATTCTATTCTATTCTATTCCGCTTTTCTATTATGTTACATGATACTATTTCATTCTATTCTATTCCACTATTCTGTTTTACTTTAGTTCTATTCTGTTCTGTTCTGTTTCATTCTATTCTATTTCACTATTCTATTCTTTTACACTATTCTATTATACTCTTTCATTCTATTCCATCCGGCCATTCTGTTCTGTTCTATTCTGTTCTATTATACTATTTCACTCTATTCTATTCCACTATTCTGTTCTGTTCTTGACACTATTCTATTATGTACTCTTCTGTTATATTCTATTCTATTCCAATACTGTTTTCTGTTGTATTCCATTCCTATGTTCTACATTTATATTTAGTCATTTAGCAGATGCTTTTATCCAAAGCGACTCACATCTGAGGACTAAACCAAACAAGTCATCGTGAAGAGGCCATAACTACGCAAGTTCAGACATTGAAGAATTAAATTAAAGAATTTTATTGTATTTTTATATGAAGCGCTGACGGAAGAGATGAGTGTTAGTTGTGTTCTGAGTGCTGTCAGGGATTCTGCGTTCTGGATGATGATGATGATGATGATGATGGGCAGATCACTCCTCCAGCATGGGGCCGTCAGTGGATCGTGGGCTTCTGCTGGGGATGTCGACTCGTAGGAGCGAGTGAAAGTACGAGCGAGCGGAGCCAGTGGGCGATCTGTACGCAAGAGTCAACGTCTTGATCTTGATGCGAGCAGCGAGTGGAGCCAGTGCAGAGAGATGACCAGAGGAGTGACGCGAGTGACGTCGTTGAAGACCAGACGAGCTGCAGCATCCTGGATCATCTGTAGAGGTTTAATAGCGCATGATGGAAGTCCAGCCAGAAGAGCATCGCAGTAATCAAGCCTAGAGATGACCAGGGCCTGGACGAGAAGCTGTTCGCCTGCTCAGATAGGAAAGGCCTGATCTTCCTGATGTTGCCAACCTGCGTGATGGAGCTGTGTTAGTAATGTGGTCTGAGAAGGTCAGCGGTCATCAAAGATCACTCCAAGATTTCTGACCGACCTTGACGGGGTGATTGAGGAAGAATCGAGCTGGAGAGTGAAGTCGTGCCGTGGAGGAGGACGAGGAGCTCAGTCTTAGTCAGGTTGAGTCCATGCCGAGATGTCCTCCAGACAGCTTGAGATCCGTGCAGCTACTGTGAGATAGGACTCAAACCAGTGGAGGGAAGATCCAGTGATGGGTCACAGTGTGTTCTGGTCAATGTTCTGTTCTATTCTATTCTATTCTGTTTTGTTAAACCACTTTGGGCTTGTGCAAGGACAGTATATGAATAAAACTTCTTCTTCTTCTGTTCTATTCTACTCTATTCTAGTCTAGTCTATTCTACTATTCTAGTCGACTATTCTGTTCTGTTCTATTCTAATTTTCTTTTCTATTCTATTAAATTTGTCTATTCTGTTTTATTGTAATTATTTTAATTCTATTCTGTACCATTCTTGTCCAATCTAATCCATTATTATATTCTGTTCTTTTGTATCCTGTTTTCTATTCTATTATTCTGTTCTGTTCTATTCTACTTTTCTATTCTATCTTATTTTTCAGTCCTGTTCTATTCTGTTCTGTTCCATCTATTCCATCATTATATTATATACCGTTCCTTCTATTCTGTTCTATTCTGTCGTACTGTTCTGTTCTTTTCTACTTTTTTATTCTATTTTATTTTTCTATTCTGTTCTATTATAATTATTTTCTATTTTATTCTGTACTATTCTTTTCTGATCTATTCCATTATTATATTCTGTACTATTCTTTTCTGCTATTCTAATTCTATTCTATTTAACTATTCTATTCTACTATTCCAATTCTATTCTGTTCTATAATTTAGTTCTATTCTACTATTCTAAATCTATTCTATTCTTCTATTCAGTTTTATTCTAGTTCTATTCTGTTCCGATCTATTCCATCTTTATATTCTGTTCTTTTCTATTCTATTCTATTTTTCTATTCTGTTCTAATTATTTTCTATTCCATTCTTTACTACTGTTTTGTGATCTATTTCATTATACAGTATACTCTGTTCTGTTCTTTTCTATTCAATTGTTCTATTCTATTCTACTATTCTAATTCTATTCTGTTCTATTCTATTCTACAATTCTGTTCTATTCTACTATTGTAATTCTATTCTTTTCTGTTCTATTCTACAAACTATTCTAATTCTATTCTATTGTGCTGTGCTGTATTCTATTCTTCTATTCTGTTGTGCTGTTTGTTGTTGATGTCACGTCTGCCGTGTGGTTGTGTGTTGTCTGGTTCCTCAGCTCGTTCAGACTCACTCCAGCGCTGACGGACTCCAGCGGCTGATGAAGATCTACGAGGAGGAAGATGAGGCGTATAGAGAGTTTGTGTGTGTGGCGACTCAGTTCTACCAGAACCTCCTGCAGCCCTTCCGAGACATGAGGGAGATCGCCGCGCTCTACAAGACCGAGATCCTGGTACACACACACACACACACACACACACACACCATGACCCTCACAGATCAACAACACGTCAGAAGCAGCAGACGTTGATGGACAGTGTGTGTGTGTGTTCAGAAATGTCTGCAGTACGAGGAACTGGGGCCGAAGCGTGTGTGTGAACTGAAGACAGAGATGAACGAATGGAGTCAACGAGGAGAATCAGCCGTTCACTCCATACAGGACAACACGGCAGAATACTTCAAACACACTTCCAGAGCGCTGACAGGTCTCTCTCTCAAACACACACACACACACACGCTCACACACACACTCTCATCTGTGTGTTCCTTCAGGTATGGTGAAACAGATGGAGCAGGACCAGAAGAGATTTGGCCACGCCTCTTGGGCACTGGCCACGCCCAGACAAGAGAAACTAAGAATCTTATTGGCTAAAGAGACACTGCAGCACATGAGGGCCAAAGAGATGTGCATCAAACGCAAGAGAGCCGAGATCCGAGAGCAGGTGCAGTGTGTGTGTGTGTGTGTGTGAGAGTTTGTGTGTGAGTGTGTAAGTGTTTGTGTGTGTGTGAGTGTGTTTGCGTGAGAGTGTGTGTGTTTACACACAGTACAGGTGTATAATTGTTATATGAGGCTACATCTCCTCAGCCTGTGTGTGTACTGTACGACAGATGGAAACACTCTGAAATGTTTTTGTATTTTAACACCTAAAATGTGTCCAGAGCTCGTTACCCGCGACCGAAGCTAGGCCTCAACGAGAGCTCGTACCGATCGATTGCTCGTCACCCGGGGAACGAAACGAAGCAATAGCAGCCACACACACATTCCATGTGGATCGCTGTCCTGCCACAAACTCCCCATTTCAAAAAAGGCTCCCAGTAGAAGCCCGCGCGACTCCGCGAGTGTTTAGCTCACGCATATTTAGCTTAGCGGCCACACAATAAAGGTTCATCCGCTCTGCCGTGTCGTCCGCCGGAGACAGCCGGTCCTCCATGCGGGAGCCGCAGTCATCTCTCTCCGGTCTGCAACCGCGTTCGGGAACTGGAGGGTCCGGCGGATCACCACGGCCGGAGTCTTATGCTCCACGTCCCCCGATTGACTTTAGCTTCTCCTCCTGTCTATCCACAAGTTTCCGAGGGGCGCTCATGTAAAAAATAAAGTGGGTGAAACTTCCGGTGAGGCGACGGAAGTAGCATTCCAATGGTATTTTGTGTGTTAGTTAGCGAAGAGGCTAGCTGTTTTTCGGAGAATTATTTTACTATTTAAAGACGCAAATCTTTATGAGAGATGTCGTTACGGAGCTCAGGGACAACATGTGCTGTTCGCGGTTGTATGTATAACCGGACTAAACTAATTCAGTGGCTTAAACGTGATTGTTTTGAACATAAGCTGAAAACGAAATCAGAGTGATCCTGCCAGAGCCCGTCTCTGATCCTGCCAACGACTGTAGTTTCCATCACCTCCCAAAAGACGACGAATCTTCCTGTGTACATTTGTTTAAATTCTTAATGTTCTATAAACTCTATCAGCATGTGATTGGCTGTTCGCTACTGATGTCACAGCTAAACTCAGGATCAAAGCCTGTGTTGTCAGAATACCAAATGTGCCAGTTAATGTATTCAAGCAACACATTCATTTATACTTTTGAATAAACTCCAAAGCACAATGACTAAGTGTGTATTTTTTATTTTAATTGTTTGTCAGCTCGCACATCTGTCTGTCACCATGCCTTGATGAGTATTGATTATTAATAATGTTATTATAATACTCCCAATCAGCTACTGCGGAGGGTAAAGGTACTGTTATTTCACCCTTTTTAATTTGGTTGAGGTTGTGTTCCCACATCGTTAGCTAGTTTGGATCGCTATAACTTGAATGACTGTCAACTGTTGAATGAACGAGTATCAAGTATGTCAAATCGCGCTTTGTTTACTTCCAACCGGAAGTCGCGCCCACTTTTGACGCAAGGCCTCATGGGGCGTAGGAAACTTGTGGATACGCTCATTTCTCTACTGTGCGACAGTCGCGTGTTATGACACAATCGTTAGCCTATTTTTACAAAAACATCTTCTAACGTAACGTATAACATAAGATACAAGGTAGGCTAATGGACGAATGGAGTGTTTAAACCCCTCAGATGTACAGTTATTCACTGTAAACGGGAGTCGCTGGAATGCTAACGGCGGGAAGGTCTGCTAGCCTGTTAGCCTTCCGTACTCTAATGCAGATTCAGTGTTTGTCCTGCAGCTGGGCAGCGCTCCACCAGAGGGAGCTGTCTCACGTGTGTGTGTGTGTGTGTGTGTGTGCAGATGCGCAGCGGGGCCGAGTGTGTCCGTGAGCTGGAACTCCAGTATTACGAGACACAGGTGGAACTTCACGACTGCAGGTTTGAGATCCTGAGGAACGAGGAGATGCTGATACTGACGCAGATCCAGACCATACAGAGACAGATCACAGGTCTAACACACACACACACACACACACACACACACACACACACACACACACACACACACACACACACACACACATCACAGATCACAGGTCTAACACATCACACACACACACACACACACACACACACACACACACACACACACACACACACACACACACACACACACACACACACACACACACACTCCAGTCAGTATTCCCAGATTATTATGATCATTGGTGTGTGTGTGTGTGTGTGTGTGTGTGTATGTGTGTGTGTGACTCTTAAGGGCTGATTTCAGGTTTCTATAAATTAATAGGAGCATTTCGATCCCAAAAGCAGGTGTGATTAACAATATAATAACCAGTGTGACAGACTGAAGAGTGTGTGTGTGTGTGTGTGTGTGTGTTGTGCAGAGCTGAAGGAGCAGGTGGTGTACTACGACACCTGTCAGGACCCCGAGGAGCTGCAGGAGCTCCAGGTGGATGTAAGCCCCGCCCACTCACACCTGCAGCAGCAGCTGAAACACCTGGAGAGCAAAAGAGGAGCGATCTCATCACGCAGAGCTTACCTGAGGAACCAGCGGGTACACACACACACACACACACACACACCTGAGGAACCAGCGGGTACACACACACACACACACACACACACACACACACACACACACACACCTGAGGAACCAGCAGGTACATGCACAGACAGTTGTGTGTTGATCGTGTGTGTGTGTGGCTTTGGGGGAGTTAACCCCACGGCATATTTATTAATTTATTTATTAATTCAATAATTTTCTTGTGTAAAAGGTAACATGCTAATTTGCCGTTCATGTATTATAAATACACTGTGCTACATTTACATTTAATGTGTTCTCAATGTGCTCACCTGGTTAAATAAAGGTGTTATTATTTTATTATCATTATTACTGATTTAGGCTACTTAACATAAATGCAGCTGTTCACCGGACTATCCCATAATGACACAGTATTAAATGAAGTGTTTAAACACAGCCAGCAGTGGCAGCTTACACGTCATTTATTGTTTGTGTTCAATATCTTATGAAAAAAACAAGAACGCTATTTTAATAAACTAGACTTCAAGTTTAATTGTTAATATGTATTTTTATTAACATCACATTTTAAAAATGTAACATCAAAAAATAGCATTAAAAACTTTCAAATAGAGAAAATGAAAGTGCAATTATATTATCACTGTGCATGAAATAACACTCAACAGTACTTCAAAAAATTGTGTTTGCATTTAGAAATTCAGAAACTGAGAAAATACAAGTGTGGACTTCTAGCCTTACTAGTGCTTTGATTCATTTTGTCACTTTGCCACCTTCATGCAAAAAATTAAAAAAAATTAAATTAAATAATAAGAATCTCAAATTGAGCCGGAGGTGGTAAATTCCTAATTAATGTAACGTTACGTACTTTTTTAGATACCTAAAATAAGTTGCGCTTACAGCTCAACTAACGCGATCGTTATAAAGGTGTTTGCAACAACAAAACACATCCACTTATTCCACATATTTGACAATCGGAATATCAGATATATCCTGCTATAGCTAACAAATTTGTACAATTTTGAATAAAAAGAAATAAAAGCAGTCAGATCATCAGTCATTCAGCTATTGTGGCTACGTGTGACGAGCGATGAAGGACGCGTCTCCATGGGAACCATAAAGCGATACTACGATCAATAACGGTTGCATTGAAAAACTTTTTTTTAACTTCCGTGTGAAAGGTTAAGTAAGGCTTACATTTAAATGTGTCTTTGTTTTGTTTTGGGTGTGTGGTCAATAAATAAAGGAATTAAAAAGCTTTCTCCAACCATTCACCCCCGCGACTGCGCAAAATACCGAACAAACTTTGTAGAGAAAGCGGGTTATACCAAGTAGTCGGTGTGGTGGCGAGGGGATACGTTACAGATTATTTAAAATATGATACTATCTTTCTTGCTGGCAAATTAATTTGCTAAAGAAAATGAACGTTATTCATTCGGAATATTTCATATTTATTTTAATCTGAATGATGGGGTGATATTGGGGGGGTGTTGTTTGTGTGTGTGTGTGTCTGCAGGAGTTGTGTGTTCAGGCTCAAGAGCAGCAGAAGCGTTCAGTCACACAGAGATCCGCGCAGAACCACCAACATCATGCCGTACACCTGGTGAGTAATGCACTGTAACCATGGTAACCACATCCCACTTCATCGCCACACAAAGCATCCCATAATGAGTCACAGCAACAGTGCCGAGGATCCCGTGGGCTGACAGAGTTGCAATGGCAACCGTCCGGCTGTGGTCACGCTCGCTCAAGTGCAGTTAGTGATGCGAGTGCAGTTAGTGATGCCAGTGCAGTTAGTGATGCGTGTGCAGTTATTGATGCCAGTGCAGTTAGTGATGCCAGTGCAGTTAGTGATGCCAGTGCAGTTAGTGATGCAGTTATTGATGCCAGTGCAGTTAGTGATGCCAGTGCAGTTAGTGATGCGTGTGCAGTTAGTGATGCCAGTGCAGTTAGTGATGCAGTTATTGATGCCAGTGCAGTTAGTGATGCCAGTGCAGTTAGTGATGCGTGTGCAGTTAGTGATGCCAGTGCAGTTAGTAATGCAGTTAGTGATGCCAGTGCAGTTAGTGATGCCAGTGCAGTTAGTGATGCCAGTGCAGTTAGTGATGCGAGTGCAGTTAGTGATTTAGTTAGTGATGCCAGTCAGTGCAGTTAGTGATGCGAGTGCAGTTAGTGATGCCAGTGCAGTTAGTGATGCGAGTGCAGTTAATGATGCCAGTGCAGTTAGTGATGCAGTTATTGATGCAGTTAGTTATGCCAGTGCAGTTATTGATGCGTGTGCAGTTAGTGATGCAGTTAGTGATGTCAGTGCAGTTAGTGATGCGAGTGCAGTTAGTGATTTAGTTAGTGATGCCAGTGCAGTTAGTGATGCCAGTGCAGTTAGTGATGCCAGTGCAGTTAGTTATGCCAGTGCAGTTATTGATGCGTGTGCAGTTAGTGATGCAGTTAGTGATGTCAGTGCAGTTAGTGATGCGAGTGCAGTTAGTGATGCGAGTGCAGTTAGTGATTTAGTTAGTGATGCCAGTGCAGTTAGTGATGCCAGTGCAGTTAGTGATGCCAGTGCAGTTAGTGATGCCAGTGCAATTAGTGATGCCAGTGCAGTTAGTGATGCAGTTAGTGATGCGAGTGCAGTTAGTGATGCCAGTGCAGTTAGTGATGCAGTTATTGATGCAGTTAGTTATGCCAGTGCAGTTATTGATGCGTGTGCAGTTAGTGATGCAGTTAGTGATGTCAGTGCAGTTAGTGATGCGAGTGCAGTTAGTGATGCGAGTGCAGTTAGTGATTTAGTTAGTGATGCCAGTGCAGTTAGTGATGCGAGTGCAGTTAGTGATGCAGTTAGTGATGCAAGTGCAGTTAGTGATGCAGTTAGTTATGCCAGTGCAGTTATTGATGCGAGTGCAGTTAGTGATGCAGTTAGTGATGCCAGTGCAGTTAGTGATGCGTGTGCAGTTAGTGATGCCAGTGCAGTTATTGATGCGTGTGCAGTTAGTGATGCCAGTGCAGTTAGTGATGCGTGTGCAGTTAGTGATGCCAGGGCAGTTAGTGATGCCAGTGCAGTTAGTGATGCATGTGCAGTTAGTGATGCCAGTGCAGTTAGTGATGCGTGTGCAGTTATTGATGCGTGTGCAGTTGGTGATGCGAGTGCAGTTAGTGATGCGAGTGCAGTTAGTGATGCCAGTGCAGTTAGTGATGCGAGTGCAGTTAGTGATGCCAGTGCAGTTAGTGATGCGAGTGCAGTTAGTGATGCGTGTGCAGTTAGTGATGCCAGGGCAGTTAGTGATGCCAGTGCAGTTAGTGATGCATGTGCAGTTAGTGATGCCAGTGCAGTTAGTGATGCGTGTGCAGTTATTGATGCGTGTGCAGTTGGTGATGCGAGTGCAGTTAGTGATTTAGTTAGTGATGCCAGTGCAGTTAGTGATGCCAGTGCAGTTAGTGATGCAGTTAGTGATGCCAGTGCAGTTAGTGATGCGCGTGCAGTTAGTGATGCGAGTGCAGTTAGTGATGCCAGTGCAGTTAGTGATGCCAGTGCAGTTAGTGATGCAGTTAGTGATGCGAGTGCAGTTAGTGATGCCAGTGCAGTTAGTGATGCGAGTGCAGTTAGTGATGCCAGTGCAGTTAGTGATGCGAGTGCAGTTAGTGATGCCAGTGCAGTTAGTGATGCCAGTGCAGTTAGTGATGCCAGTGCAGTTAGTGATGCCAGTGCAGTTAGTGATGCAGTTAGTGATGCCAGTGCAGTTAGTGATGCGAGTGCAGTTAGTGATGCCAGTGCAGTTAGTGATGCCAGTGCAGTTAGTGATGCCAGTGCAGTTAGTGATGCAGTTAGTGATGCCAGTGCAGTTAGTGATGCGAGTGCAGTTAGTGATGCCAGTGCAGTTAGTGATGCCAGTGCAGTTAGTGATGCCAGTGCAGTTAGTGATGCCAGTGCAGTTAGTGATGCCAGTGCAGTTAGTGATGCGAGTGCAGTTAGTGATGCGAGTGCAGTTAGTGATGCCAGTGCAGTTAGTGATGCCAGTGCAGTTAGTGATGCGAGTGCAGTTAGTGATGCCAGTGCAGTTAGTGATGCCAGTGCAGTTAGTGATGCCAGTGCAGTTAGTGATGCCAGTGCAGTTAGTGATGCCAGTGCAGTTAGTGATGCAGTTAGTGATGCGAGTGCAGTTAGTGATGCGAGTGCAGTTAGTGATGCGAGTGCAGTTAGTGATGCCAGTGCAGTTAGTGATGCTCCGTTCCCTGGGTCTGATGAAGCTTCCCTGTTGAATTACTCTTCCTGTCATTCCAGTTCCTCATCCGGGACGTGGCCGATTCAAACTCACACTCACATTCCTATTTTGTGCCTGTCATTGTTTGTGCTGGCGTCTCTGACCGTGTCTCGTGTGTGTGTGTGTGTGTGTTCAGAAGCGAGAGAAGAGGAGAGCTGAGGAAGAAAAGCAGAAGCAATGGCTGGAGAACGAGAGAGCAAAGACACTCAACAGAGTGCGCAGCTTCAGAGAGGTAATGCATTGTTTTGTGTGTGTGTGTGTGTGTGTGTGTGTGTGTGTGAGTTAATTTCCAACATGGCTTCAGTGTTTTGTGTTTCTTTGAGTTTAGAGACATCAGGGTCAGTATGTTTTACATACAGAGTCACATGACTCCAGCAGAGATGACTCCTCCCAGCCCCTGTCAATCATCAGCTTGGGACCGCAAAGCTCCACCCCCCGTAGGAAGGGGCGGAGTCAGAAGCAGCGTGAAATTCCGGTTCAGATTCTGCTGCCCTCTGGATCTGGATCTTCATCAGCAAAATCAAACCAGACGCCTCCTCCTCCTCCTCCTCCTCCTCCTCTTCTTTCTCCTCCTCCTCCTCCTCCTCCTCCTCCTCTTCCTCTTCTTTCTCCTCCTCTTCTTCCTCCGCCTGCTCCGCAAACCAGTGACAAGCTGCCGATGCGAAACACTCTTGAACAAAACTCAGGTGAGCGTCACAAACTAATGAAATACAATTCTTTTGTTTTCATGTTTTAGCTTAAAAAAGCAATATAAAACAGTATACAAAATATTATAGTTTGTATGTTCAAAAAAACATGTTCTTTATTGTTGTACTTAAAAATAACACAGTAAATAACTTAATAACACAATAAATAATGGTCAATAAACAAACATTTAGTAAAAGAGCTTGAGGTGGAAGAAATGATTCATAGCCAGACAAATTATATCACTTTTAAACTTCACTAGTGTAAAGTTCGGAAGTCATGTTGTTTTGATTTGTTGACAGGATATTTTAGTCTTATGAACAAAATTAAGACACTCTTAAGAAAATATTTGAGAATGTAAGGAATTACACTTCTTCTTATGAATTTTTTACTGCAAGTCATATTAGTGACCCAGAGTCAAGTCTAATTATATTTTACATTCAAAAAAATAAGGACCATTTTAGAACTTTCATGATTCCTTGTACTGTGAAATAATTTTCATGGGAATTAAGCATATTTACCCCCACCGTAGTGAAATCTCATTCCCATCACATTTTTTTTGTTTCAATGAAATGAATGTACTATATTTTAGTTCGATAATGTTTTTGATTGAATATTTAGGGGATTTTATGGCACTGAATTATATTTACGCTGGATTTATAATCCATTTATTCACTTTTTGATCATAGACCTGAAAATTACAGTTCCATCTTAAACTGGTAAATCTTGAAGGCTTTAGAGCGACAGACTGAAGTTTGATCTCTTCTCAAACACCACACTCGGCAGATTATTGCTGAAGTGAACACAGTTTTAAAAAGTGAACTTGAAAAAAGTTGCAGAATTTTACATGGATTGTTATGAAAAATTTACAAAAATACTATTTTATATTTTAAATATGAAATATATATTTTCAAAAACATGTTTTACTCTAATATTGAGACAATAAAAGCCATAAATCTAAACAAGTTGTGTTCAAAATTTGATATCTAAAAATAATTGATCTTTCAAAGAGTGTGTCCGGCTGCAATACCAAACGCTTCCACTAGAGGAAACTCGTCTACCATTCATTTCCAATGCACTCATTTTTTAAGTGTGACTATTTTTTTTCAGGACCATTTAACCTTTTTAAATCATGTCCATTATTTTTTGGGAGTGTTGTTCACACACAGCAAGTGCCAAAACCTTACCAAGTTTCATACCATTCCGATGAAGAAAAAAATTCTACAAAAAACAAAATTTTCCGGTCAAAAATGACCGCAGAGCACCAGAGGGATGAGCATTGTGTCATGTTATGAACTGACTGTCTCTCAGTGAGTGAAGTGTGTTTGTGATGCAGGGTCGATGGACGAGCTCCTAGCATCTCTTCAGCGCGGACAGAAACACCTGAGGAAGGTCGAGGTCAAGGTCGAGAGTGGTGATGTCAGAGACAGCCTCCTGTCAGCCATCCGTCAGGGCGTGGCCTTGAAGAAAGCCCCGCCCTCTCGTGCACCGCCCCTCAGCTCAGACTCAGAGTTGGAGCGCAGCATCAAAGCTGCCATGCTGAGGATGAAGAAGGTCTCGAACGACTCTGACGATGAAGAGCGCCCGGACTCGCCGTCTGGAGACTGGGAGAGTTAAACACCCTGAAGTTGTTTCCCGAACTGACGTGTGCCGTTTCAGCCAGGATTACTAGTTGTGATGCTAACTTCCTTTGCCAATGTGAAACTACATTCAGATCTCTTTGGTATTTTGCACTGAAATGTCTTGTCATTATGAAAGAATAGAGTTAATTGCACTGAACATTTGTGTCAATAAGATCCGTGGTTCTGAACGGGTCAATTAAAGTGCCTGATCAGGACTGGTGTGTGTGTGTGTGTGTGTGTGTGTGTGTGAGGGAATCACCTTCACCCGTCACTCCATAATAAAGGAGTGATGTACTTTCTGATTTGGTCACAGAGTTTAACATTTTTAGCAAAACTGGGAGTTAGCCAAGTTTGCTTCACATTACTGCTTCAATTTCAAAAAGGCAAGAAGTTATAAATCAGACTGTCGTAAACAAAAGACATCAAACATCAAAATCTCAAAACAAAAGACATCAAACCATCAACGCACACCTAGCACCTACAGTAGCTATAAGAGTGTTCACATCGCCTGTATCTTCATGGTTTTGCCATCGCTGTGTAAACAGAAGGACGGCGCTATGAAGAGTGTGTGTGTGTGTGTGTGTCAGCTTTGCCTTCGTAAAGTCACCGTTTTATCAGTTGGTCTATCAGTGGCCTTACGGTCTGAAAAGCAGAATGATATATTAATGTAAAGCCCAGGAATCAGTCTTTCTGCCACTTTGGGTAAAACAGGGGAATGGAAACTGGCAGCCAAATTATCAGGAAAATATAACGCAGCAGTTTCAAAACAGCAACAACATTAAAAAATACACTGCAAATCAAATTCTCTTATTTCAACTTAAAAAATTAAGTTCTGTTGCTACTTTAAATGAAATCTTATCAAATTGGCTCTAAAAATAATTTCAACTTTAATTATATTAAAACTGACATATTAAGTTGAATCTCGTATTACTTATAAAAATTTAAATTCATTTTGTAAAAACATACTGTATGTTGCCATGAATTATTGTTCATTTTTTACAGTAAATGAAAAAACACAATTAAATAGCTCTTGGCTCCTCGCTAGCCTTGGCTCCTCGCTAGTCTTGGGTCCTCGCTAGTATTGGGTCCTCGCTAGCCTTGGGTCCTCGCTAGCCTTGGTTCCTCGTTAGCCTTGGTTCTGCAAATTATTTTTTTTCAAATTCAACTCCACAAACACACAAATCAATATTACAAATTTTAAAAGTTTGTAACGTAAAATAAGATTGTGGACGGGACAAACAGAAACTGATGAATCACTACTGTTTCTGACTAGCGCATGTTACACCTATTTCACTTCATAAATAAAGAATTCAAGTCAGCTTTATTTAGGCTGTAGGCCTATAGCGCTTTATAAAATACAGAGTGTTTCAAAGCAGCTTTACAGTGATAACATGAAAGCAGTGCATTTTCTTTTCAGTTCTACTCTGGCCAACGAACGAACGGCGTATGATTATGATTCTGGCAGGGTCAGAGGTCAGATCGGGATCTCCTGCTTGCATCGATCAGGTTCTGGAGCCAAACCTGGTCAGGCTGTGTGTGGAGGACCAGTCCGGTTCAAGTGATGATTCTGAGTATTTACTAAGTTACTTTGCAGATGATGGATCATACAGTCTGTGGACCGGCTTTAGTGTGTTATAATAACACAGGTGAGCAGAATAAGCAGGAGTGTTACTGAGATGTTGTTCATGTGCTCATTCTGACCTTAATGATTCACCACACATTCACACATTAGACTCTCGTTATCTCTCTTCGTGTGACACATGAATAACATTTGTAAACACTCCACAAAAAAATATGAATCTTTTTTTTTTTTTACATTGTAAGATGTAAATGTCCTGTTTGAAATATATTACCGTGTTAGCATAAATATTGTTAATAGAATGACATTCTGTAAAGGAAAATCTATTGCTGTTGTAGTTCTACTTGTTTTTCCCCCTTTAAAAAATAAACTCGAGCTGAATTGAAAAACGTGTTATGTTATGAAATAAAATTATTTCGCGTTTATTAAACTGAATAAAATCCCATATAAGTACGAAATATCATTCCCTGAACATTACACGACGAGGAGGAAGAAGAAGACGACGAGGGAAGAGGTGTTTCTCCAGGCCTTTCTCCTCTTTCATTATTTATTTCCTTATTAATTGCGATCAAAACATTGATGGTCGATCATCCGCCGCTGAGCTCGAGACTCGCGGAATATCGTGCAGTTTTTCGCTTCGGTGATTGTGTGTGTCGCGATGGCTCGCCCACGGCCCCGGGAATATAAAGCTGGAGATCTGGTTTTCGCGAAGATGAAGGGATACCCGCACTGGCCGGCGAGGGTGAGTACGAGCTGTAGCCGAGCAGGGAGACGCGGAGGCCGGTTACTAGAGCTGGGAGAGACCGCTAAACACTCACACACACCCGGGGAGCGGAGAGACGCGGAGGCCGGTTACCGGAGCTCAGAGGGGCCGTTAAACACTCACACACACACACGGTTACTGGAGCTGACAGCGACCGCTGAACACTCACACACACCCGGAGCTCCAGCGGTGCTATCTGAGGGGAAATAAGGGCAAAGGGGTCGAAATGCGTCAGTAAAAGTCTGCAACACGCGGATCGTGAGTGTGGAAGTGTTTTTGTCTGGAGTGTGAAATGATCCGCTTGTTCTCGTCATTTGGGGCTCTGCGTTATTTCAGGCGTTTATGAAGTGTTTGAATCACGGGAAGGGTCTGGATCTGGGTTATTCTGAGGTGTGTGTGTGTGTGTGTGTCCTGTTGTTATGGGGAAGCAGCTGTTCCTCATCTGGGCCATCAAAAGCCCGTTCGGCCCGCGTTTTATTCAAAACACCGGAATGGCGTTCAGCGAAGAACCGTTCCGTTCGGTTCCGTTGGTGTAAACTATTAGATGATCTGGGCCCAGAATAGCGTTTTGATTTCCACTTCATTTTAAACCCAACCCACCATGTTCTCAGATCCAGTGGTGTTATAGTTCTGGACGCTGTGAGATCAGGATGATTATTTTCGAATCTAACAGCAGCAAAAGAGCAGAAGTGGAAAACATGCAAACTGTCTTAAATATGAAACGAGGTTAACGCGTCTGTCAGCTAGGGAAAAGCTGATCTGTGAACATGGTGAGACGGTTGGATAAATAAAATCGCACACATTCAAAATAATATTCCCAAACAATATGTGTGTGAGTTAGTGCTGAACTGTGTGTGTGTGTTGCAGATTGATGAGCTACCAGAGGGAGCCGTGAAGCCGCCAGCTAATAAATACCCCATCTTCTTCTTCGGTACCCATGAGACGTAAGCCTTGTGTGTGTGTGTGTGTGTGTGTGTGTGTGTGTGTGTACCTACTTAAATATATTATGGTAACAAATTTGTACCAAGAACTGACAAAACCTGACAAAATCTCCAAAACCTCAGTTTACGGACGTCCTCATTTGTAAATCTGGTATAAAGTAAATAATTATAGGTGTATTGACAATGCAAAAAATGCAGAAAGTGTTCTGTGACTGTGATGGGTAGGGTTACGCCCGTTTCACACACGTTTGCAGTGCGTATTATTTCCGCAGGTTAGAGCTTTGCTTACACACAGAGATGTTAGAGATGCAGTCCGGAGACCAATTCCAGGTGCGGTGTGTAAACCTACTTATCTCCGCCCCCTGATCCCTAACCCCACCCCTAACCATCTCCGCCCCCTGATCCCTAACCCCACCCCTAACCATCTCCGCCCCCTGATCCCTAACCCCACCCCTAATCCTACCCATCTCCGCCCCTTAGATCTGGATCCAACTCCGCCTCTTGGATCTCATGTACCTCAATGAGGTGCTGCTACTGATTTTTGCTGTGCTGGAAATGCTGAATTAAAGTGACAGCGCACGGTTCGTGGTCAAAATGAACACCATCTCACCATAAATGTATTTATTTAATTACTACTTTTTTTCACAGTCATCTTTTATACTTTAAGTATAAAGCAAGGGATAAGCAAGGAAAACTACAATTTACCTCAACATGGGCGTTATGAACGACTCTCGTCTCTTTCGTGGAGGTGGAAAAACAAGTTCTTTGTAATATGCAAGATTTATTGAATTAACACACAAATGCAAAAGAAAAGGCATTAGAGGCGGCTGTTTTATCAATTGTAAAATGTTTGCGATTTTAATATAAGTACATGGTAAAATATTTGACCAATTGCTTGAGCAACTTTATATATAGAAGTAATGCATGGAATTATAGGCCTTTAAATTTTGTTTAAATGTGCATACGTCCATTCAAGTTTGTATATGTGTACAAAGATAATCGCAATGCTGACAACTTTTTTTTTTTTTAAATAAACTTCTGGATTTGAAATAAAAATAGTGAGTAGGTCTGTGTGTTTGTGGCCCAGCCGGGGATCAGTTACGCACTGCAAACGCAGCATGTGTGAAAGCGCTATAGCCCGCGCTGCTCCTGTACCGTAAACGCACCGCAAACGGGCGCGTAGGTGTGTGTGTGTGTGTGTGTGAGAAATTCGGTGATGCATGTCTCTGTGTTAGTGATGTGTGACGGCCGTATCTGTGTCCCCTAGTGCGTTCCTGGGCCCTAAAGACCTGCTGCCCTACAAGGAATACAAGGACAAGTTTGGCAAGTCAAACAAAAGAAAAGGATTCAATGAAGGCCTGTGGGAAATTGAAAACAATCCTGGTGTCAAATTCACTGGTTACCAGGTGAGTTACAGTATTTGATGAGCTGAGGTGTGTGTGAGGGTCACGTGACCTGCTCTGTCTCACTCACACACACACACACACACACAGGTGATGCAGCAGCAGAGCTCCTCGGAGACGGAGGGAGAAGGAGGGAACGCAGTCGACAGCGAGGAAGAAGAAGAGGAGGGAAAGCTGAAGAGCGACAAAGTCGGATCCAAGCGGAAAAAAAGTGCATCCTCAAAGGTACCTGAGCGTTTCTGTGAGCGTCTGTCATTTTACCGCTATATAGATTTCAGAATCCATGTTGTTTGAAAGCAGGGTTACAGAAAACCATGTGAACACCTGAAGGACAAACTCCATTAGGTGTCTAGATGGAGAGAGATTGTTATAGTTACAAAATCTGCATAATTCAAGTCATGTGTTCACTGGATCCTGATGCTGAAGGTCAGTGCAGCTCCAGGTCAGCAGGGGGCAGTGTGTGTGGAAGATGAACACACACACTTTGCAGACTTATGCTCTATTTGAAGCTGTTTTGCAGTATACATAGTGCGAGTAGAAAAAGTGCACTTTAAATTGTGGAGCGTTGGACGCTTGATGCTCTCAACTATCAGACTGAAGCTGGGTGACAATATAACCTTTTAAACCTCATACACTACATAGTGTAAGTGCATAGTGTGCGGTACATGATTTGGGATGCAGCGTATGTGTGAGATCAGAGATTTTTTCACCCACACCTGTTGAAGTGCATGTGGATCTCCTGACGGCTGATGAAGACTTCATCGAAGGATTCGAGTCTGAAGGCTTACCGCCTCTAGCTGAGCCCTTGCTTAGCAACAGCTGTTGCCTAGCAACCGAGTCCTGCACGTTCATATACTGTACTATACTGTAGTGAAGGTTACTGTGCTGCTTGAACAAGTTTAGTGTATCAGTGAGAGAGAAACACAGGCTGCAAATGAGAGTGTGCTCTGGGTGTTTCGTCAAGCCTGTTTTCATTCTTAAACTCTCCTACAGTCCTCCAAGCTGTCCAGGAAGGGTTCGGGAGATGAAGATCTGGAGAAGGATGGGAAAGATGAGCAGAAGAGCGGATCAGAGGCTGGTGACCATGACAACAACATCCATAACTCTTCAGACAAGACATGCAGTCAAGGGGTAAGAACATGTGAAGCAGCTGATCCCATCTTCACTATATTAATACACAGTAACAGGAATTTCATGAAATGACTACACTGTTACACCTGTAGGCACTGTTACACCTGTAGAGACTGTTACACCTGTAGACACTGACGCACCTGTAGACACTGTTACACCTGTAGGCACTGTTACACCTGTAGGCACTGTTACACCTGTAGGCACTGTTACACCTGTAGACACTGTTACACCTGTAGAGACTGTTACACCTGTAGACACTGACGCACCTGTAGACACTGTTACACCTGTAGACACTGACGCACCTGTAGAGACTGTTACACCTGTAGACACTGACGCACCTGTAGACACTGTTACACCTGTAGGCACTGACACACCTGTAGAGACTGTTACACCTGTAGGCACTGACGCACCTGTAGAGACTGTTACACCTGTAGGCACTGTTACACCTGTAGACACTGTTACACCTGTAGACACTGTTACACCTGTAGACACTGACGCACCTGTAGGCACTGATACACCTGTAGACACTGTTACACCTGTAGACACTGTTACACCTGTAGACACTGTTACACCTGTAGGCACTGTTACACCTGTAGAGACTGTTACACCTGTAGAGACTGTTACACCTGTAGGCACTGTTACACCTGTAGACACTGTTACACCTGTAGACACTGTTACACCTGTAGGCACTGTTACACCTGTAGGCACTACACCTGTGGACACTGTTACACCTGTAGACATTGTTAAATCTGTTACACCTGTAGGCACTGTTACACCTGTAGACACTGTTACACCTGTAGACACTGTTACACCTGTAGACACTGTTACACCTGTAGACACTGTTACACCTGTAGGCACTGTTACACCTGTAGGCACTACACCTGTGGACACTGTTACACCTGTAGACATTGTTAAATCTGTTACACCTGTAGGCACTGTTACACCTGTAGGCACTGTTACACCTGTAGACACTGTTACACCTGTGGACATTGTTAAATCTGTTACACCTGTAGGCACTGTTACACCTGTAGGCACTGTTACACCTGTGGACATTGTTAAATCTGTTACACCTGTAGGCACTGTTACACCTGTAGGCACTGTTACACCTGTGGGCACTGTTACACCTGTAGACACTGTTACACCTGTGGACATTGTTAAATCTGTTACACCTGTAGGCACTGTTACACCTGTAGGCACTGTTACACCTGTAGACACTGTTACACCTGTGGACATTGTTAAATCTGTTACACCTGTAGGCACTGTTACACCTGTAGACACTGTTACACCTGTAGGCACTGTTACACCTGTAGGCACTGTTACACCTGTAGGCACTGTTACACCTGTAGGCACTGTTACACCTGTAGACACTGTTACACCTGTAGACACTGTTACACCTGTAGACATTGTTAAATCTGTTACACCTGTAGACATTGTTAAATCTGTTACACCTCTAGGCACTGTTACACCTGTAGGCACTGTTACACCTGTAGGCACTGTTACACCTGTAGACACTGTTACACCTGTAGACACTGTTACACCTGTAGACATTGTTAAATCTGTTACACCTCTAGGCACTGTTACACCTGTAGGCACTGTTACACCTGTAGGCACTGTTACAGCTGTAGACACTGTTACACCTGTAGACATTGTTAAATCTGTTACACCTCTAGGCACTGTTACACCTGTAGACACTGTTACACCTGTAGACAGTTACACCTGTAGACACTGACGCACCTGTAGGCACTGATACACCTGTAGACACTGTTACACCTGTAGACACTGTTACACCTGTAGACACTGTTACACCTGTAGACACTGTTACACCTGTAGGCACTGTTACACCTGTAGAGACTGTTACACCTGTAGAGACTGTTACACCTGTAGGCACTGTTACACCTGTAGACACTGTTACACCTGTAGACACTGTTACACCTGTAGGCACTGTTACACCTGTAGACACTGTTACACCTGTAGACACTGTTACACCTGTAGGCACTGTTACACCTGTAGGCACTACACCTGTGGACACTGTTACACCTGTAGACATTGTTAAATCTGTTACACCTGTAGGCACTGTTACACCTGTAGACACTGTTACACCTGTAGACACTGTTACACCTGTAGACACTGTTACACCTGTAGACACTGTTACACCTGTAGGCACTACACCTGTGGACACTGTTACACCTGTAGACATTGTTAAATCTGTTACACCTGTAGGCACTGTTACACCTGTAGGCACTGTTACACCTGTAGGCACTGTTACACCTGTAGACACTGTTACACCTGTGGACATTGTTAAATCTGTTACACCTGTAGGCACTGTTACACCTGTAGGCACTGTTACACCTGTGGACATTGTTAAATCTGTTACACCTGTAGGCACTGTTACACCTGTAGACACTGTTACACCTGTAGGCACTGTTACACCTGTAGGCACTGTTACACCTGTAGGCACTGTTACACCTGTAGGCACTGTTACACCTGTAGACACTGTTACACCTGTAGACACTGTTACACCTGTAGACATTGTTAAATCTGTTACACCTGTAGACATTGTTAAATCTGTTACACCTCTAGGCACTGTTACACCAGTAGGCACTGTTACACCTGTAGGCACTGTTACACCTGTAGACACTGTTACACCTGTAGACACTGTTACACCTGTAGACATTGTTAAATCTGTTACACCTCTAGGCACTGTTACACCTGTAGGCACTGTTACACCTGTAGGCACTGTTACAGCTGTAGACACTGTTACACCTGTAGACATTGTTAAATCTGTTACACCTCTAGGTACTGTTACACCTGTAGACACTGTTACACCTGTAGACAGTTACACCTGTAGACACTGTTACACCTGTAGACATTGTTAAATCTGTTACACTTGTTGACACTGTTACACCTGTAGACACTGTTACACCTGTAGACATTGTTAAATCTGTTGCAGCTGTAGGCACTGTTACACCTGTAGACACTGTTACACCTGTAGGCACTGTTACACCTGTAGACACTGTTACACCTGTAGACATTGTTAAATCTGTTACACCTGTAGGCACTGTTACACCTGTAGACACTGTTACACCTGTAGACATTGTTAAATCTGTTACACCTGTAGGCACTGTTACACCTGTAGACACTGTTACACCTGTAGACAGTTACACCTGTAGACACTGTTACACCTATAGACATTGTTAAATCTGTTACACTTGTTGACACTGTTACACCTGTAGACACTGTTACACCTGTAGACATTGTTAAATCTGTTACACTTGTTGACACTGTTACACCTGTAGGCACTGTTACACCTGTAGACATTGTTAAATCTGTTACACCTGTAGACAGTTACACCTGTAGGCACTGTTACACCTGTAGACACTGTTACACCTGTAGACAGTTACACCTGTAGACACTGTTACACCTGTAGACATTGTTAAATCTGTTACACTTGTTGACACTGTTACACCTGTAGACACTGTTACACCTGTAGACATTGTTAAATCTGTTGCAGCTGTAGGCACTGTTACACCTGTAGGCACTGTTACACCTGTAGACATTGTTAAATCTATTACACCTGTAGACACTGTTACACCTGTAGACACTGTTACACCTGTAGACATTGTTAAATCTGTTACACCTGTAGACACTGTTACACCTGTAGACATTGTTAAATCTGTTACACCTGTAGACAGTTACACCTGTAGGCACTGTTACACCTGTAGACACTGTTACACCTGTAGACTGTTACACCTGTAGACATTGTTAAATCTGTTACACTTGTTGACACTGTTACACCTGTAGACATTGTTAAATCTGTTGCAGCTGTAGACAGTTACACCTGTAGACACTGGTACACCTGTAGACACTGTTACACCTGTAGACATTGTTAAATCTGTTACACCTGTAGACAGTTACACCTGTAGACACTGTTACACCTGTAGACAGTTACACCTGTAGACACTGGTACACCTGTAGACACTGTTACACCTGTAGACAGTTACACCTGTAGACATTGTTAAATCTGTTACACCTGTAGACAGTTACACCTGTAGACATTGTTAAATCTGTTACACCTGTAGACAGTTACACCTGTAGACACAGTTACACCTGTAGACACTGGTACACCTGTAGACACTGTTACACCTGTAGACATTGTTAAATCTGTTACACCTGTAGACATTGTTAAATCTGTTACACCTGTAGACACTGTTACACCTGTAGACACTGATACACCTGTAGACACTGTTACACCTGTAGACACTGTTACACCTGTAGACACTGTTACACCTGTAGACATTGTTAAATCTGTTGCAGCTGTAGACATTGTTAAATCTGTTACACCTGTAGGCACTGTTACACCTGTAGACACTGTTACACCTGTAGAGACTGTTACACCTGTAGACACTGTTACACCTGTAGACACTGACGCACCTGTAGAGACTGTTACACCTGTAGACACTGTTACACCTGTAGACACTGATACACCTGTAGACACTGTTACACCTGTAGACACTGTTACACCTGTAGACACTGTTACACCTGTAGGCACTGTTACACCTGTAGACACTGTTACACCTGTAGACACTGTTACACCTGTAGACACTGATACACCTGTAGGCACTGTTACACCTGTAGACACTGTTACACCTGTAGACACTGTTACACCTGTAGACACTGTTACACCTGTAGACATTGTTAAATCTGTTGCAGCTGTAGTAGATGTAACAGTGTCCACTGGTGCAACATATTTAACAGTGTGTACAGATGTAACAGTGTCTATTTGTGTAACAGTGTCTACAGGTGTAACAGTATAATATATACACACACAAAATATATATACAAAAAAAATAAATATATATATATATATATATACATATATATATATATATATATATATATATATATATATATATATATATAAACATATGTACTCGGCTCAGTTTACAGACCTCTATTAGTAAAACTTTAAAACGTTAATAGAGGACAGAGCCTGTCTGAATGTACAGTCGACTCTGTCCATTATCCATGAATGATTAATTAACTCATGAAGGGAATGAGACATCAAGGATGATCCCTGAGGGAATATTCCTCAATCCAGCAGTTTTGTGAGAGTGAAAGTTGTGACTCCACAGTTTTTCTGACTGCTATTTTTGTCTCTTCCGACAGAATCTCCGGGAGGATCGTTAGACGATCATCGGACGACGGCTCGTGACGCTGAAATGTCATACTGTAAATTCATCTTATTACACTGACCGCTTGCAAACTCCTACACATTGTTATCTGGCTCAGTCAAACACACACACACACACACACACACACACACACAGTCAAATAAAAACATAACAACCAGGTTTTACACACAAACGTCAGTCTGCTGATTTGATTTTAGAGGTTTAGCTTCAGCTCATTCAGATCTCATTCATGTGTCATGCTTGCCGTTTATTTCTTAACAATGGAACAAACAGACGTTTGTCTGTCAAACAACTCGGCCGTCTTTCACGCTTGTACGTAACCTGAGAGAAAGGAGTGGAAAGCGTAGAATATGAAGAATCGTGCACAAGCAGAGTTGCGCACCGTAACTCGATATTATCTCTGTATACTTGATTTGGGTGTAGATTCTTGGATCTCTGTACTATTATCCCCATGCGCATCCGTTCCTGTGTCGTGGGTTGTTGTTTTCTAGCCTTTCTAGTGGCATGCTGTAGTTTCACATGTTGAAGATGTTCTTCTGGCTGTCCGTTCCTGATCACAGACGCCCCTCTTCCACACAGTCCATTTTTATTTCTTATCTTTGTTTATATAAAGAATATATTCTATTTATTTTTGATGATAGTAGATGACACATCTGTGGTAAATTCACCAATGTGGTTTTCCTGTCGTTTAATTTTATTGCCCTCATACATGTTGCATTTTCAAGGTTTGTAACCACATGTAAACTGTTTTTCCTGTTTATTGACAAGAATTTTACAGAATAAACTCATTGGAATGCCAGTGGTGTTCTGTTGTTGTGTGTTTGTCGTAGTGTTCGATTCTAGCTTTAGGGTTAGTTGTGTGATTCTCTCGTCGGGGTGTCATTGTGGTATTAAAGAGCAGGAGATGATTTAGAGTTATTCTATATTCTTTAATAGAGTATTGATTATATCAAGAATAGCGTTAATGAAATGAATGAGAGTTGTGTTGGAGTCAATGAAGGGCCAAACAACACATCATCAATACACACACATTTACACAACACTACAAACTCCTGGAAACAGTCTCTTCACGTATAGCGTTTACTGTAAGTAACGTTTGTGAGACTGTAGATGTGTGTGAGACTGTAGATGTGAGACTGTAGATGTGAGACTGTAGATGTTGTGTTAGTGTGACAAGCCTGAGGCTCAAAATGCTGCTTTACAGGATAAAAATAGAACATCCGCCGCACACACACTCTGAACACACACAGCAGCAGCAGTGATGCGAACTAACAACCTCCAACACTCACACACACACACTAACTCGCTCAAACACACACTCTCTGTCGGTCCGGATGCGGGTCACACACTGCTGCAGGGAAGAGACAGACTGTTCTTGTTTACTCTGCCTTCATTTCTTAAAGTGTTTTTATAGTATGCAATTCATTTTATCCTTTTCAATTATTCTGAATATTTAATCTTTTGATATTTGCCTCTACTTCTGTACACTGAGAAGTAGCAGCACGCGTGTTTGCCTGCCATCGTGTGTGTGTGTGTGTGTGGGAGAGAGAGAGAGAGAGAGAGAGAGAGAGAGGCCCGCCAGCGCTGTCACATCGCATCCACACTCGCCTCAGTGGAACTGAATAACATGCAGATTCCGGCGTTCCTCGAGTCTCTGACATCATGTGCTTGATTCTGAAATATGTTTTTAGTCCGCGAGGGAATTCTGTGAAGTTTGAGTTATGAGTCGAACATCCAGGCTAAGCATTCAGCTGATGTGTTGTTTTTAAAGGACTTATTCAAAGAGGAAGTCATTTAAAGTACTTTATTCACACAAATGTAAAAGTAATTACACAAGATAAACGAGAATCTTCAGTAGTGAGATCTGTGGCCGCGAGAGTCGCGTTCATCGCGCCGCTCCGGGAACTGACGCTCGCGCCGCTCCGGAGCCCTGAGGGGAAACACACGCTTATATGAGTGTTCATGAAGCAACAAATCCGAGTTTCAACAAATAAAGTAAACATTCAGTTACCTTCTGTCTCTGCGGCCACGCGCTCTCCAATCGTGCACGGCGGGCGGCGGGTCGGGCGCGCGCTCTCGGTAGCGCTGAAAATGCGCGTCCGCGGGAGAGAAACGCGACGCGAACAACGCGTCATAGTCAGCGGCGCGAGACATGCTTTTCACGGGAACGGGTGCCTGGATATCAGAGAATACACCACTTCGTTTTAGTGTGACACACAAACGCGGCGCCCGGAGTTATGAAACCGAAATCTCACCTGACATGAGCCCCAAACACTAAACATCCACGTGACGTGTAACTCTGATATCCCTCCGCCACGCACACACTCAGTCACTGAAGGTTCCGCTGGATTATGTTCCCACGCCTCGCGATACACGCATATTTTACTGAGACACTTTATATAATTGTGTGAGTTGAGCTGTTGCGATGTTTTTTGAATTTCCACGCTAAGTATTTTGCATGTA
>NW_024121224.1:348252-427599 GCF_016745375.1 Pimephales promelas
GTCCCTCAGTATGGAGGTGGCAGTGATGTCACACCTGCTGAGAGTCTCACACACACCTGCTGCCGTCACTCTCTGAGAGCACACACACACACTCAGTCACTCACTCACATTCACATTTCTGTGTTGGTACCAGACACACACCTGCTGCTGTCACTCTCTGAGAGCACACACACACACACACACACGGGTTAAACAGCTGACTGAACACACACACATTACTCTGATCAGCTTCAAGAGTCACACATAATCAGTCAAGTCAAGTCACCTTTATTCATATAGCGCTTTTTACAATACAGATCGTATCAAAGCAGCTTCACAGAGGTCATACTTCCCGGTTCTGGTAAGAACTCGAGCGGCTGTGTTTTGGACTAGCTGAAGTTTGTATATTAAAGGGGTCATGAACTGGCTGGGAAATTATGACGTTCGCTTGGTTTGTACGTTCAAAAACATCAAAATGAATCAGTAATAGGCTATTTTCTACCCTAGTTTTCATCCCAGCTCAGAAACGCTGGATTTTTATGGGCGTGTCGCACTGAAGACCTGGAAGTAAACGCCCACTGCTGTGAGTGGACAACAGTTTTGCATTATAATGAGTTTGAACTCACCTCGTCGGTGTACGTGGGGAAACTGTTTTGAAAACTCCAATGTTGTGAAATAGCAACTGGAATAATTGGCCCATTCATGTTGGACCCAGAGTCCGTGTGTTGCACCAATATAGACGGCACAGCACCGCTCTTTACTCTTAATCGGTCTGCAAATCCTGTCTTGTTTACAATCCTCAGTGAAATGAAGTGAACAGACTGTTTTACATCAGCTGGAACGTCATTAAAAATAAAGTTTTGCGTTCCTATTGGAGTCCAGAGGAAGCGTATGCAGCGACTGTCTTCTTCCACAACCAGGCGCTGCACAATATTCCCTGTTCCTCGGTAGCTCGATCCGGTTTGTCATCACGAGGTAGGCTATGCTATGTTCTTTAGCTATGCGTGTAAATGCGTGAATCGGTGGGCGGGGCTAAACCGGCCGTGTTGAAGTAGGCGTTGATCTTCTTCTGCGGGGGTGGGGCTTTAACCCCTTTGTCGTCATAGTTCCCCACTTTTAAAAACGAGTTGTTTGTCAGGGCTGATGTCAATAAAAGCTTTTATTGGACTAACAAGGACGTTTTCAGTTCTGAAACTTACAGGATATTGTTATAATATGATGACCTCTTAGATATCAAAAGCTCAAGGAAAATTTGATTTCTCAGTTCATCACCCCTTTAAAACTACACTGTGTAACTCTTTGAGTTTATTCTTAGCTAAAATCACTTAGTTCTTTCAAAAATATATGTGCTCATTAATGTATATTTACTTCATTCAAGTAATAAAGTATTCTCGTGAGTGTATAATATGCTATTGAAAATACATACGGGTAAGGGGTTCTAATGTCGGTCGCCATGTTGCCCCTCCATCTTGAATGTACGTTAGCCAAAGAGGGACATACCCGTTAATTCAAGCTTCGCCTTTCGCATTTACGTTTGAGTTAACACTCATGGACGAGGTCGAACTGGAAGACATGCTAATCTTGGACTACATTGGCCACCGTAGGAGTTAAAACGAAATGGGCATGTATAGGCTACTACCTGAATGCGATCATGTACAAAACAGATCGGTGTCTTCATTTAAATTCACATCAAGAAGAGGTTTTTAGAGAGCCAACCTTGATGAAGAGCTGAGGATCACCCCCAACACCCGCCTCTGTAGTGATCGTTTTACACTGGATCGTTTTATAAACTTTCCTCAGAGACAACTGGGATTCACTGATAATCCGCTGTTACTGGTGAACGGGGCCGAAACGACGATCTCCCGCCTCAGCGTTCATCCTCCCGTCCCGAAAGCAGTATCAGCTAATATCACCGTCGACAGCTTTCCCGCGAGTGGGCGTGGTTTCAGCACAGTCAGTGGACACGCCCCCAGCGTTTGAGAACAGAGATAACTGCTCATTTTTTGAAGATTTTGATAGCTTATTTTATGTACTTGCCGGCTTTTTTTATCATTCAAATTTGGCTGGGTGGCTAATTACACATCTTTCTGTGGTATGACAGACTCAGAACACATACTTAATTTTGACTTTACAGGGACTTTAAGCGTGCAGGTCAACCACCCAGTAGAGCATTACAGTAATCTAGCCTTGATGTCATGAACGACTTAACTAACTGTTCCGCATTTGCCAATGAGAGCATATGTTGTAATTTAGATATATTTTTAAGATGAAAATGCGGTTTTACAGATGAGAGAAATGTGATTTTTCCAATGATAGATTGCTATCTAAGAACACACACTCACACACACACACACACACCCACACAGGTTCCTAACAGACGACTAAGACTTGACAGAGCAGCCATCGAGTGTTAGACAGGATTCTCGGTTATTACGTGAGGAAGTTTTTTGGCCAATAATTAGAATCTCTTCAGTTTTTTTCAGAATTGAGTCGTAGGAAATTATTAGTCATCCAAATGACAGGTGTAAATACAATATACAGTACAGTTAGTGCAGTATAAAAACCATCACGTCTATAAGGAGTCCTCGCAAAGATGTATGTGAGTGAGTTTGTGTGAGCGTCTGCATGTGAGTGTGTGTGTGTGCTGTAATGTTCTAATGTGTTTGTTTCTTCAGGTCATCATCAACAGCACAATCACCCCCAATATGAACTTCACTAAAACCTCACAGAAGTTTGGCCAGTGGGCTGACAGTCGAGCGAACACTGTGTTTGGACTGGGATTCGCCTCCGAACAACAGCTGGCTAAGGTCTGGTTATACGTCACACACACACACACACACACACACACACACACACACACAGAGCATTGGTTAAAATGTGTTTTTTTCCTGTGACTTCAGTTTGCTGAAAAGTTTCTGGAGGTCAAAGAAGCGGCAAAAATGGCCAGAGAAAAATCCCAGGAGAAGATGGAGACGTCGAGTGAGCAGTCGCAGGTACATCATGTGATCATTACCCATCATGCACTGCGGGTCGCTCGTACCAGAGAATGTCTAATTGAAGAGAATTGGCACTGGCTGGTTACTTCCGGGTTGTGGACTGGCTGCAGTAACACATCTGTCCATGCGGGGGCGCTCGCGGTCGAGTGCAGAATGAATGGGAGTCAATGGGGTTTCACCCCCAGAAATCCACTTTTCTCAGGATGTAATTTTTTGTCAAGTAATTTGAAAGTTGCATTCAAAAGGGAGGGCTATGATAATACACTCAGCTGAAAACTGCATTTTTAAGTTCACTTATCTGATCTAAAAATCCGTTCATAACTGTGATGACGTCACACAATAGCAGAATGCTAGCGTGATCCGGCCAACAACGGCCTAACCTGTAAGAAATCAAAAGGACAAAAGTACTCGTTCATTCGACTTTTGGCCTATAATCTATATTGAACTTGCGAAATCAACAATAAAATCTATGTTGATTTAACGACAAGCAGGTGAAAGAGACACATTTAGCCGTTTAGCCCCATAGACTCCCATTCATTCTGCTCTCGCCCGTGATCACCCCCAGTGGAATTATAATGGAACTGCAACCAGGATGATCCACAACGGGGCTAATAGGAAGTGCCGAGGCTCTCCTTTAGACGGGCTCTGCTCGTTTGAATATATGTGCGCAGGTTTGTAAATCCCTACATGCCTGAACAAACTACTTGTCTATAAATTTCATACAGAATTTTGTTTTATTTAATCACTTTGGGGTAGGGACGCGAAACGAATTCACAACGCTTTATCTGTGGAGTGGGAAAGGGATCCTCCATAGGGAGAGGCTAGTTGGCACTTCAGCACTGCCAGGCTAAGCTCTTCGTCAGATCGGATCGGATGATAAAGGAAGATCATGTGTGACTCTGACGAGAGCTGTCTCGGTACTGTGGTACGGTCTAAATCCGGACGGAAAATCCTCGCAGATATCATTTCTTTCCAGAAAGGAACACGGTTGTGAGGATACTGCTTTTTCTAATATCTTTGAAGATGAAGTTGTGTTTTTTTTTATGATCAAGTTGCGTTTTTTTAACAAGTGGTTTTATCATAGCCAGCTTAAAGTTTTTTGGTACATATCCTACCGACAAAGACGAATGAATGATATTCAGAAGAGGATCTCTGACCTCTGGAAGCAGGTCTTTCAGTAGTTTACTCAGTATAGGGTCTAACATACAAGTTGCTGATTTACCAGTTTGCAAAATTCTTCCTCTCCTATAGCAGCAAATGAACCAAATCTTTCCTCAGGGAGACGACAACACCCCCCCGATGCGATACTGTAGTAGTTATAATTTTGTCCCTGATAGTATCAATCTTATAAAGTCATTACTGCTGTGTTGCTTGGACACTTCTGGGCTTGAAGCTTTCTTTTTTGTTGGCCACTGTTTCATATAAATACCTATGATTATGTTTATTTTCTTCTAATAGGTTTGAAAAATAAGCAGATCTAGCAGTTTTTAAGGCCTCTCTGTAAGCAATCGAGCTGTCCTTCCATGAAATGTGAAATACCTAATTTAGTTTGACACAACATGGAGTTCTTCTAAGCTATCCGGGATGCTGAGATGATGAAACTGATTAGGAAGATTATTGATACAGCAGTCTTTAGTGGCAGAAGTTATAGGTCTAACATATTTATAACACGAGTCGGCTTTACTGCTTTTTCTAAGTGAAGTTTACATGAGACTAGATAATGATCTGAGATGTCATCGCTCTGCTGCAGTATTTCAACGGCATCAACATCTATCCCATGTGATAATATTGCTGTAGATCTAGAGTATGATTACGAGAATGAGTGGGTCCTGACATGTGTTCTCTGACTCCAATGGATCTTTTTCATTATCTACATGTATAATAAAATCACCAACATTTAGGACTTTATCTGCAGCCAGGACTAACTCTGATAGTCAGCAAATTCTTTAGTAGCACCTCATTGCACAAGATCCAGGGGGCGGAGTTGGATCCAGATCTAAGGGGTGGAGATGGGTAGGATTAGGGGTGGGGTTAGGAATCAGGGGGCAGAGATAGGTAGGTTCAGATATATGTAAGGTGGGAGGAGTTTGATATGGATCTAACTCCTCCCCCTGGATTTCGTGTTCTGCAGTGAGGACCTTCTCAAATTCTTTGCTTTAGTCTGTATGGTGGCCTGTATACAGTGTCCAGCACAAATCTCAAACGTGATTTATCATTTACACTAGATAGTGTTACATTAAGCAGCAACACTTCAAATAATTATTTTTGAAACAAGACTTCTTAGTAATTTTGTAAATATTACTAAAAATTACAGCAACACCTCTGCCTTTCCGAGGAGGTTCATGTTTATAACAGTAGTCTTGACTCATTTAAAGCAGCCGTCTGGTTTTAGCCAGGTGTATGTCAGACACTGCACATCTAGGTTATAATCTGTAATCATATCATTAACAATAAGTGCTTTTGAAGTGAGGGATTGAATTCAGCAACCCAAGCTTCATCATTTGCTCATTAGATCTGTTTTTTATTTGTTGAAAATCAATACAATTTTTACCCTTAGATGGGTTTAGGAGTTTTTAGTTTTTCCTAGATCAGCGAACAGACACAGTCTCTATGTGATGATATCTTGGTGAAAGAGTGTCTATGTGATGGGGTTTATCTGACCTCAGTGACGTGAGACGGTCGGTTTAGCCAGTCTGACCTGAGTTATCTGTAATCTATGAGACCACAGTTATAGATCTGTGTGAAAACGAACGCAGATATTAGAGAAAAACGCTTGAGAATCCACACCAGAATCCAAACGCTTGTTTATTGAGACTCCTGCTGAAAAACTAGATTCTTGTTGATTGTTGGTTCGCAGTGTTCTTGCTGTTCTGTGAACATTAGGAGTGGTTTGTGGATTGTTTTTTCGGGAAGTGCATTAAGAGTGTGTTCACCCTCCGCCTGTGTGTCGTTCGTCAGGAATCGGGCCGTGAAACTCCTTCGGGGAAACCGGCGTCCAGCTTTAACGGAACCGATGATGAGAAGATCTCGATCAGCCCGGAGAACGAGGCGCTGAAGAGTGAGGTGGAGCAGAGGTGACACACACACACACACACACACACACACACACGACTGATTGCTGATCCACTTAGGCCCCGTCCACACTACTGCGTTTTCGTTTAAAAACGGAGAATTAAAACGAATACGATCTCCGTCCACGCCAGCGTTTTATCTGCGTATTAGAAATGATCTCCGTTCACATTAAAACGACTGAAACGCGGATCACGTGACCATTCACCAACACTGGGCATGCGTGTGCCGGTGTAAACAGTGATTGACGAATCAGGGAAGGGAATGTCATGACTGATGACACCCAATCATAGAGCTGAGCGTGAGCCCCTGCGTCAGCGTTTCAGAAGTCCTCCGTTTTGTCCCGCCTTCACTAAACTTCACTACGGAGCCGCGGCGTTCTAAACTTCTCTGTTTTAGGTCTTCGTTTTTCCCGTTTTAGTCTGGACGGGAGGTGCAAACGTAGCAAAAGGTCTCCGTTTTTAAACGAAAACGCAGTAGTGTGGGCGGGGCCTCAGACAGTCAGAGACTCTCAAGAGCAGACGAAATCATGAACTTAGTGATCAGAGAGTGTGTGTGTGTGTGTGTGTGTGTGTCAGTAGGAAGTGTGAGCTGGAGCTGCAGGCGCTGAGGGAGAGTAACGCTCGTCTGCAGGAGGTGCTGGAGGAGGAGAGGATCAGCGCTGAGAACTGGAGGAGTCGAGTGACCCAGAGCCAGGAGGAGGAGAACCAGCTGAGGAACCAGGTGAGACACACACACACACACACACACACACACACACACTGAGAGCTGGTCTGACGCGTGTGTGACGCTGGAGGATCATCACTCACTCAGGGTTAATCTCAGCCGAGCTTCACCGCAGTCTCCCAGAACCGGTTTAGGAGATGTATGCGTTTGTGCTCGTCATGTGTGACTGACTGAGCTGAAATATTGAGCACTGGGTTATTAGCTCAAGTGTGAAGAGCTGTAACTCATGTGTGTGTGTGTGTGTGTGTGTGTGTGTGTGTGCGCAGATCTCAGAGCTGGAGCTGCAGTGTAAAGAGTTGAATCTGGAGAAAGAGAGAAATGTTCAGCTGACGCGCAGAATTCAAGAGCTGGAATCGGATCTGCAGGACAAACAACAGGTGAGTCAAACACACACACACACACACACACACACACACACACACACACGTGCCACACCATCGTGTCGTGAGTGCTCTTACACACACGTATGATGCTGTCTTTCAGGAGCTTGAGAACCTGTGCAAACAGGCCGAAACCATCCCTCAGCTCATGGCAGAGTGTGAGAACCTCACGGCCAAACTACAGGTGAACACACACACACACACACACACACACACGCGTGCGTTCCTGCCTCAAACTGATTGGTCCTTAACTCGTTAACAATCACATCATTATCTACGTAGCGCAGCTGATTGGTTGCTGACGGGAACGGGAACTGCCGTATTCAGCACTTTGAGTCTATTTTCTAGTTTGTTTAGGATGAACTACAGTGGTGGACACAGATAGTTTAGCGATGGGTCCCGTCTCGACCTTTTGACTCTTTTAGGGTCGCCTTCAGAGACAGACAAACATGTCCTTAAAACACCCTAAACATTCGTTTTCAAAAGTGAGAGGGTTAGTGGTGTTCGTTGATGATTAAAAACGATGTATGATTTCAATGCGTGTAATTTGCTGTACTCACGCAAAAATCTCTGCAAAAGATGCTTTCCAACAGCTTTTATCGTAGTTTTTGTCCAACTCCATTGACTTGACTTGGACAAAAACTACATTATCAAACCTGATGGATCGCATCTTTTGCAGAGATTTTTGTGTGAGTTTTTTTGTTTAGACACGCCGCGTCAAAAATGATCCGACCAATGAGATTGGCGCTTGAGCTTCTGAAGTTACAGTAAAACACAACTTGGGGGCGCTCAAACACAAAACGGTCTTGCCGAGCAAACATGCGTCTAGCATACAAGTTGTTGATTTAGATGAATTAACGAGTTTGCAAAATTCTTCCTCTCCTATAGCAGCAAATGAACCAAATCTTTCCTCTTTTTACTCTTTTAATTCCGTTTATAGCTGTTTTAGTTTTCCTTGTGTTTATTTTCTGATTGTTTTAATTCCTTGCTGTGTAAAGCACTTTGAATTACCAAATGAGCTCTATAAATAAACTTGCCTTGCCTCATCACCCATAAGGAAATGCATATTTAGAAATACTCATGCAAACAAATGAATTTTAAGAAACACGCATCATGTCTTTATTCCTGCGTGTGTTGCGTTTGCTGTTTCACAGGCTGCAGAAGTGAAGAGCCAGGATCTGGGGGAGAAGCTGAAGCTGCTGCAGGGAGAGGTGGACGGCTCTCAGCACAAACACAAGAACATGAAGACCGAACTCAAGAAGTTCATGGACATTCTGGATGGGAAGATTGATGAGCTGCACGAAGTTCGTCAGGGCATTTCTAAACTGGGCGTCGACAACTGAACATGCACACGCACACACGCACACGCACACGCACACGCACACACACACACACACACACACACGCACACGCACGCACACACACACACACACGCACACACACACTCTCATACATGCAGATTCTCACTGGGCTTGTGCCGTCTTTGTGATCTTGTATGACTGCTGGTTAAGGGCTACTGATGGTAAGTGAGGGGAGACACACACACACACAATTATACTCTCACACTCAGACTCTCTCACACACACACACACACACACACAGACTGAACGGTGTTTCACAGATCTCAGGGTAGTTTGGAATCGCTTGATATGCACATACAGACGTGAACTACAGAAACACTAAGTGCCTGAAGGTGGCGCTCTCCGGGTCTGCACCGGGTCTCCAGCGACTCGGTGAGAACCGTCCTGTTGATCAGCTCCTCATGCAATACCCGCCTCAGGACACACTTCTCTTCTGATTCTGCCGGGTTCTGTGTGTTTTTAAAAACATTTTCAAGATGGAGTTGCATTAAGAAAATCTCTTTTTCTGATCTATGAAAATATGAGCCAAATCTCTGCTTGACGAAGGCAGTTTGCTTGTACGGTGCAGATGTGTGTCGTGCTCAGCAATGTTTGTGACGTGCTGGTGTGTGTGTGTCTGTCGTTTGGGTGACGGGATAATTTATACGTGTGCTTTTTTTAGAATAATCTCTGCCTTTCCTGAGTCTTTGATGGAGCGTATGAACTTCCAACACTCTCCTCAGCTCTTCTCACTTGTTTTCCTCTTGATGCTTGTTTGAATGTCGTGGTGGATGTATTATAGAGCGTTTAACGTGGGTGGGTGGGTGAGTGTCTAAGACACATCTTACTGGAAACTTGAGCCTTTTTCCCTCTTTCTGGAAAAATAAAAACACTTTTGTTGATCAAAATTGTAAAATAAATAATTATGGAAATATAGTTTATGAAGGAAATCTTTGTGTTGTGTGTTTTTCCATGTGTGAGAGTTTATGAAGCTATTTCAGATGTTCATGTGTGTCGCGGTGGGCGTCGATCTCTCGCCTCTGATTGGTGAGAGTGTGTGTTGCCATGGAAACCTGCAGCCCACACGCAGCTGCTATTGATCGTGAGTATTGTGCTCCAGATGTGAATCTTCTGCTTCACACATTTGTTCATCTGGTAGTTTTTAATTGTTCGTAGATTTCTGTGAAGTCACTATAACTGCATCCAAAGGATTTTTCCATAGAAGCATGAGTCGCTGAGATCTGTGATGCTGCTCAATATTTGACCTGGTCTTATAACACACACTCACTCTCACTCTCTCTATCACACACACACACCAGCCTAATCAAGTCATCAATATACCAGGTGTTTATTAATATCAATAAGCCAGTTTTTGAGATAAAACATGCTGCTATCAGGCCCCGACACACACCACAGTAGAAGTTTTGTATCATTTTGCAAACCATTTTTCACATATTGTACATTATTATTCCAAAGGTTGGGTTAAGTAGAACATCTCCGACTCGCGGGCGTTACGGTCAGAGCAACATCTCCGACTCACGGGCGTTACGGTCAGTAGAACATCTCCGACTCACGGGCGTTACGGTCAGTAGAACATCTCCGACTCGCGGACGTTACGGTCAGTAGAACATCTCCGACTCGCGGGCGTTACAGTCAGTGCAACATCTCCGACTCACGGGCGTTACGGTCAGAGCAACATGTCCGACTCGCGGGCGTTACGGTCAGAGCAACATGTCCGACTCACGGGCGTTACGGTCAGTAGAACATCTCCGACTCACGGGCGTTACGGTCAGTAGAACATCTCCGACTCGCGGACGTTACGGTCAGTAGAACATCTCCGACTCGCGGGCGTTACGGTCAGTGCAACATCTCCGACTCGCGGGCGTTACGGTCAGTGCAACATCTCCGACTCGCGGGCGTTACGGTCAGTGCAACATCTCCGACTCGCGGGCGTTACGGTCAGTAGAACATCTCCGACTCGCGGACGTTACGGTCAGTAGAACATCTCCGACTCGCGGGCGTTACGGTCAGTAGAACATCTCCGACTCGCGGGCGTTACGGTCAGTAGAACATCTCCGACTCACGGGCGTTACGGTCAGAGCAACATGTCCGACTCGCGGGCGTTACGGTCAGTACAACATCTCCGACTCACGGGCGTTACGGTCAGTACAACATGTCCGACTCGCGGACGTTACGGTCAGTAGAACATCTCCGACTCGCGGACGTTACGGTCAGTAGAACATCTCCGACTCGCGGGCGTTACGGTCAGAGCAACATGTCCGACTCACGGGCGTTACGGTCAGTAGAACATCTCCGACTCGCGGACGTTACGGTCAGTAGAACATCTCCGACTCGCGGGCGTTACGGTCAGTGCAACATCTCCGACTCGCGGGCGTTACGGTCAGTAGAACATCTCCGACTCGCGGGCGTTACGGTCAGTAGAACATCTCCGACTCGCGGACGTTACGGTCAGTAGAACATCTCCGACTCGCGGGCGTTACGGTCAGTACAACATCTCCGACTCGCGGGCGTTATGGTCAGTACAACATCTCCGACTCACGGGCGTTACGGTCAGTAAAACATCTCCGACTCGCGGGCGTTACGGTCAGTAGAACATCTCCGACTCGCGGGCGTTACGGTCAGTAGAACATCTCCGACTCGCGGGCGTTACGGTCAGTAGAACATCTCCGACTCGCGGGCGTTACGGTCAGTGCAACATCTCCGACTCGCGGGCGTTACGGTCAGTAGAACATCTCCGACTCGCGGACGTTACGGTCAGTAGAACATGTCCGACTCGCGGACGTTACGGTCAGTAGAACATGTCCGACTCGCGGACGTTACGGTCAGTAGAACATCTCCGACTCGCGGACGTTACGGTCAGTAGAACATCTCCGACTCGCGGACGTTACGGTCAGTACAACATGTCCGACTCGCGGGCGTTACGGTCCGTAGAACATATCCGACTCGCGGGCGTTACGGTCAGTACAACATGTCCGACTCACGGGCGTTACGGTCAGTACAACATGTCCGACTCGCGGGCGTTACGGTCAGTACAACATGTCCGACTCACGGGCGTTACGGTCAGTACAACATCTCCGACTCGCGGGCGTTACGGTCAGTACAACATGTCCGACTCACGGGCGTTACGGTCAGTAAAACATCTCCGACTCGCGGGCGTTACGGTCAGTACAACATATCCGACTCGCGGGCGTTACGGTCAGTACAACATGTCCGACTCGCAGGCGTTACGGTCAGTACAACATGTCCGACTCACGGGCGTTACGGTCAGTACAACATGTCCGACTCGCAGGCGTTACGGTCAGTAAAACATCTCCGACTCGCGGGCGTTACGGTCAGTACAACATCTCCGACTCGCGGGCGTTACGGTCAGTAAAACATCTCCGACTCGCGGGCGTTACGGTCTGTAAAACATCTCCGACTCGCGGGCGTTACGGTCTGTAAAACATCTCCGACTCGCGGGCGTTACAGTCAGTACAACATATCCGACTCGCGGGCGTTACGGTCAGTACAACATGTCCGACTCGCGGGCGTTACGGTCAGTACAACATATCCGACTCGCAGGCGTTACGGTCAGTACAACATATCCGACTCGCAGGCGTTACGGTCAGTACAACATCTCCGACTCGCAGGCGTTACGGTCAGTACAACATGTCCGACTCGCGGGCGTTACGGTCAGTACAACATGTCCGACTCGCGGGCGTTACGGTCAGTACAACATGTCCGACTCGCGGGCGTTACGGTCAGTAGAACATCTCCGACTCGCGGGCGTTACGGTCAGTACAACATATCCGACTCGCGGGCGTTACGGTCAGTACAACATGTCCGACTCGCAGGCGTTACGGTCAGTACAACATGTCCGACTCACGGGCGTTACGGTCAGTACAACATCTCCGACTCGCGGGCGTTACGGTCAGTACAACATCTCCGACTCGCGGGCGTTACGGTCAGTACAACATCTCCGACTCGCGGGCGTTATGGTCAGTAAAACATCTCCGACTCGCAGGCGTTACGGTCAGTACAACATGTCCGACTCGCAGGCGTTACGGTCAGTACAACATGTCCGACTCACGGGCGTTACGGTCAGTACAACATCTCCGACTCGCGGGCGTTATGGTCAGTAAAACATCTCCGACTCGCAGGCGTTACGGTCAGTGCAACATCTCCGACTCGCAGGCGTTGCGGTCAGTGCAACATCTCCGACTCGCAGGCGTTGCGGTCAGTACAACATCTCCGACTCGCGGGCGTTACGGTCAGTACAACATCTCCGACTCGCGGGCGTTACGGTCAGTAAAACATCTCCGACTCGCGGGCGTTACGCTCAGTACAACATCTCCGACTCGCGGGCGTTACGGTCAGTACAACATCTCCGACTCGCGGGCGTTACGGTCAGTGCAACATCTCCGACTCGCGGGCGTTACGGTCAGTACAACATCTCCGACTCGCGGGCGTTATGGTCAGTAAAACATCTCCGACTCGCAGGCGTTACGGTCAGTGCAACATCTCCGACTCGCAGGCGTTGCGGTCAGTGCAACATCTCCGACTCGCAGGCGTTACGGTCAGTACAACATCTCCGACTCGCGGGCGTTATGGTCAGTAAAACATCTCCGACTCGCAGGCGTTGCGGTCAGTGCAACATCTCCGACTCGCAGGCGTTACGGTCAGTGCAACATCTCCGACTCGCAGGCGTTGCGGTCAGTGCAACATCTCCGACTCGCGGGCGTTATGGTCAGTAAAACATCTCCGACTCGCAGGCGTTGCGGTCAGTACAACATCTCCGACTCGCGGGCGTTATGGTCAGTAAAACATCTCCGACTCGCAGGCGTTACGGTCAGTGCAACATCTCCGACTCGCAGGCGTTGCGGTCAGTGCAACATCTCCGACTCGCGGGCGTTACGGTCAGTACAACATCTCCGACTCGCGGGCGTTACGGTCAGTACAACATCTCCGACTCGCGGGCGTTACGGTCAGTACAACATCTCCGACTCGCGGGCGTTACGGTCAGTAGAACATCTCCGACTCGCAGGCGTTACGGTCAGTGCAACATCTCCGACTCGCAGGCGTTGCGGTCAGTGCAACATCTCCGACTCGCAGGCGTTACGGTCAGTACAACATCTCCGACTCGCGGGCGTTACGGTCAGTACAACATCTCCGACTCGCGGGCGTTACGGTCAGTGCAACATCTCCGACTCGCGGGCGTTACGGTCAGTACAACATCTCCGACTCGCGGGCGTTATGGTCAGTAAAACATCTCCGACTCGCAGGCGTTACGGTCAGTGCAACATCTCCGACTCGCAGGCGTTACGGTCAGTACAACATCTCCGACTCGCGGGCGTTACGGTCAGTGCAACATCTCCGACTCGCGGGCGTTACGGTCAGTACAACATCTCCGACTCGCGGGCGTTATGGTCAGTAAAACATCTCCGACTCGCAGGCGTTACGGTCAGTGCAACATCTCCGACTCGCAGGCGTTGCGGTCAGTGCAACATCTCCGACTCGCAGGCGTTACGGTCAGTACAACATCTCCGACTCGCGGGCGTTATGGTCAGTAAAACATCTCCGACTCGCAGGCGTTGCGGTCAGTGCAACATCTCCGACTCGCAGGCGTTACGGTCAGTGCAACATCTCCGACTCGCAGGCGTTGCGGTCAGTGCAACATCTCCGACTCGCGGGCGTTATGGTCAGTAAAACATCTCCGACTCGCAGGCGTTACGGTCAGTGCAACATCTCCGACTCGCAGGCGTTGCGGTCAGTGCAACATCTCCGACTCGCAGGCGTTACGGTCAGTGCAACATCTCCGACTCGCAGGCGTTGCGGTCAGTGCAACATCTCCGACTCGCGGGCGTTACGGTCAGTACAACATCTCCGACTCGCGGGCGTTACGGTCAGTACAACATCTCCGACTCGCGGGCGTTACGGTCAGTACAACATCTCCGACTCGCGGGCGTTACGGTCAGTAGAACATCTCCGACTCGCAGGCGTTACGGTCAGTGCAACATCTCCGACTCGCAGGCGTTGCGGTCAGTGCAACATCTCCGACTCGCAGGCGTTACGGTCAGTACAACATCTCCGACTCGCGGGCGTTACGGTCAGTACAACATCTCCGACTCGCGGGCGTTACGGTCTGTAAAACATCTCCGACTCGCAGGCGTTACGGTCAGTGCAACATCTCCGACTCGCAGGCGTTGCGGTCAGTGCAACATCTCCGACTCGCGGGCGTTACGGTCTGTAAAACATCTCCGACTCGCAGGCGTTACGGTCAGTGCAACATCTCCGACTCGCGGGCGTTACGGTCAGTACAACATCTCCGACTCGCGGGCGTTACGGTCTGTAAAACATCTCCGACTCGCAGGCGTTACGGTCAGTGCAACATCTCCGACTCGCGGGCGTTATGGTCAGTAAAACATCTCCGACTCGCAGGCGTTACGGTCAGTGCAACATCTCCGACTCGCAGGCGTTGCGGTCTGTAAAACATCTCCGACTCGCAGGCGTTACGGTCAGTACAACATCTCCGACTCGCGGGCGTTACGGTCAGTACAACATCTCCGACTCGCGGGCGTTACGGTCTGTAAAACATCTCCGACTCGCAGGCGTTACGGTCAGTGCAACATCTCCGACTCGCAGGCGTTGCGGTCAGTGCAACATCTCCGACTCGCGGGCGTTACGGTCTGTAAAACATCTCCGACTCGCAGGCGTTACGGTCAGTGCAACATCTCCGACTCGCGGGCGTTACGGTCAGTACAACATCTCCGACTCGCGGGCGTTACGGTCTGTAAAACATCTCCGACTCGCAGGCGTTACGGTCAGTGCAACATCTCCGACTCGCGGGCGTTATGGTCAGTAAAACATCTCCGACTCGCAGGCGTTACGGTCAGTGCAACATCTCCGACTCGCAGGCGTTGCGGTCTGTAAAACATCTCCGACTCGCAGGCGTTACGGTCAGTACAACATCTCCGACTCGCGGGCGTTACGGTCAGTACAACATCTCCGACTCGCGGGCGTTACGGTCAGTACAACATCTCCGACTCGCAGGCGTTGCGGTCTGTAAAACATCTCCGACTCGCAGGCGTTACGGTCAGTACAACATCTCCGACTCGCGGGCGTTACGGTCAGTACAACATCTCCGACTCGCGGGCGTTATGGTCAGTAAAACATCTCCGACTCGCAGGCGTTACGGTCAGTGCAACATCTCCGACTCGCGGGCGTTACGGTCTGTAAAACATCTCCGACTCGCAGGCGTTACGGTCAGTACAACATCTCCGACTCGCGGGCGTTACGGTCAGTACAACATCTCCGACTCGCGGGCGTTACGGTCTGTAAAACATCTCCGACTCGCAGGCGTTACGGTCAGTGCAACATCTCCGACTCGCGGGCGTTACGGTCTGTAAAACATCTCCGACTCGCAGGCGTTACGGTCAGTACAACATCTCCGACTCGCGGGCGTTACGGTCAGTACAACATCTCCGACTCGCGGGCGTTACGGTCTGTAAAACATCTCCGACTCGCGGGCGTTATGGTCAGTAAAACATCTCCGACTCGCAGGCGTTACGGTCAGTGCAACATCTCCGACTCGCAGGCGTTGCGGTCAGTGCAACATCTCCGACTCGCAGGCGTTACGGTCAGTACAACATCTCCGACTCGCGGGCGTTACGGTCAGTACAACATCTCCGACTCGCGGGCGTTACGGTCTGTAAAACATCTCCGACTCGCGGGCGTTGCGGTCAGTGCAACATCTCCGACTCGCGGGCGTTACGGTCAGTGCAACATCTCCGACTCGCGGGCGTTACGGTCTGTAAAACATCTCCGACTCGCGGGCGTTACGGTCAGTACAACATCTCCGACTCGCGGGCGTTACGGTCAGTACAACATCTCCGACTCGCGGGCGTTATGGTCAGTAAAACATCTCCGACTCGCAGGCGTTGCGGTCAGTGCAACATCTCCGACTCGCGGGCGTTACGGTCAGTGCAACATCTCCGACTCGCAGGCGTTGCGGTCAGTGCAACATCTCCGACTCGCAGGCGTTACGGTCAGTACAACATCTCCGACTCGCGGGCGTTACGGTCAGTACAACATCTCCGACTCGCGGGCGTTACGGTCTGTAAAACATCTCCGACTCGCGGGCGTTGCGGTCAGTGCAACATCTCCGACTCGCGGGCGTTACGGTCAGTGCAACATCTCCGACTCGCGGGCGTTACGGTCAGTACAACATCTCCGACTCGCGGGCGTTACGGTCAGTGCAACATCTCCGACTCGCGGGCGTTACGGTCAGTGCAACATCTCCGACTCGCGGGCGTTACGGTCAGTGCAACATCTCCGACTCGCAGGCGTTACGGTCAGTACAACATCTCCGACTCGCGGGCGTTACGGTCAGTACAACATCTCCGACTCGCGGGCGTTACGGTCAGTACAACATCTCCGACTCGCGGGCGTTACGGTCAGTACAACATCTCCGACTCGCAGGCGTTACGGTCAGTACAACATCTCCGACTCGCAGGCGTTACGGTCAGTACAACATCTCCGACTCGCGGGCGTTACGGTCAGTACAACATCTCCGACTAGCGGACGTTACGGTCAGTACAACATCTCCGACTAGCGGACGTTGCGGTCAGTGCAACATCTCCGACTCGCGGGCGTTACGGTCAGTACAACATCGCCAATTTGACGTCAATTTGAAAAGTGAATGACGATATGGAAATGACGTCAATTTGAAAAGTATTTGTATTGTCATTCACTTTTCAAATTGACGTCATTTCCGTATTGTCATTCACTTTTCAAATTGATGTCAATATTGCCATTCACTTTTCAAATTTGACACGCCATGCAGATGTCAGCGGTAAGAAAAAAATAATAAACTGTCGATGATTTATAGGTCGTGTCAGAATGTCCTAGTCATTGCCCAGACTGCCAGTTTTAGGGGGCAGGACTGAGGTGTGGTGTGCACAGTGTGCAAGTGTTTATTTGGAATTGTTCATGTTTTATTTTCTCTTGAATTTGGGACTTCCCCCACAACCTCACGGGCCTGACTGTGGCATTTTCATTCTGATGGTCAGATTTGACTAATTTTACTAATTAGATTGTGTAATTTCCAATAAATATTGCAAAACCATGAAGTTAACTCGATCTGGTTTGTTTGGTATATTGTCTGATCATGTGAATCTATGTATATTTTAAAAACAGGGTATATTTACACACACACACACACACACACACACACACACCAACACAAAAGAATTGAATATCCAAATGGGCAAGGCAAAAAACTGTGGTCAATACCTAAGATTTTTGCATTAAAATATCCCAAAATCACAAGGCCAGTGTTATATATTTAGTTAAGATGATAACTCACAATATTCCAAATGTTTCAAACAATGTTTAAATCGCAAGAAAATTGAGATTTTAACCAAGGAAACGGAACGTGTCAGCAGGGGTGAGCTGGGAGTCGCGAGTCAATCGTGTCATATCTGCTTACCTCGGTTTCCGCTCTTACTACGTGTAGTCCTGGACAAATGCGGTAGTTGTAGTTGTGCGTTAGCGTATATCAAACGACAGCTTGTTTCGCGCATTTGTTATGGAATGGAGCACATATATTCTTTTAATTTATTCTCGGAATGTGAACTGTTGGCTGTAAAGGGGGTCGCACACCGGACGAGAAGCGCCGCGCCACGTTTAGGACAACTCCACAGTAACGTTATCGAACACCGGACGCGCACTTTCTCATCAGTGCATGGCCAGCAATATTGTTATGTTTAATGACAGAAAATGAAGATAATGTCTGTTCTATGTTATTGTACTGTACAATTAAATACAATCTGAGTCTGCATTCTAAAAAAACTTTACCTCAGATCATCCGTTCACAGAATGAATTGAGAATCTCACCTGAAAAATCTAATAATAATCAGTAATTGTCATTCAAGCAGCTGATTTCTGTAAATCACTGCAAAACTAAATGCATATTGCAGCATAGGGCAAAGTCAGGATCCATTAGCAACGGTTTGAGGCAAAAATAATTACAATTTTATATAAAACTATGTAAATGGCGCTCTGTGGCGCAGCAGAGTTTTGAACACGGTCCTGAAACGTTGCTGGGCGCCGCGGACAGACGCCGAATGGCGCCGGCGGTATGTATACACTTATAGATAATAATGTGTTCGAATAATTATGTGGCGCGACGCGGCGCTGCAGCTTCTCGTCCGGTGTGCGACCCCCTTAACGTTAATTTTGTGAAACTGTAGCTGTGGTTGAATACTTACACGACATGAAAAGATGTGTCAAATGTACATTCTTGATTTTTTATTTTTATAAAGTTACCAAAAAGGAGGACCAGCCACGTCAACTCCTTGCAAGAGACCTGCCCCTTCAAACCCTCTCCACCATAGCTTCGTCCAGTGACTCGTACAGTAACATCTGTGATGATAACTAATTTACTTTTAAACCTGACTTTTCTTGCGCGTTATTTCAGTTTAATGAAAAACAAGCATGTCATTAAACGCAACATTTATAGAAATCGAACTTTACCTCATCCATGACTACTAATTTTCGATTCCCGTCTGACTGATTTATCCACGGTGGAGTTGAAAACAACAGTTCCCATCATTCCGCGTTCCTCCACGTCGTCATCAAGCAAAGCCAGTGTTGTTGTTTTGAATGTAGCGCCCTCTAGCGGCATCTAAATCTTAGGTATTGCACCTTTAACATGTACAAGTCTGTTGTATTGACAAAACGTTATAGTCCATTGATCTAGGTTGAATTTAAGTCATATGAGTAAGATATATATTTTCAAGGTGGTTCTTGTGAATGCAGTTTGCATGAATTATTGATGTTATAATATCAAGTATATTATTGAGAATTGTTTTACGTAAAGAGATATGATACAGATCATATTTCAATTTGCACACAGCTTTATAAAGTCATAAAAGTAAAATATGGAAAAGACGTGTGCAATTGAGCCTGCAAAGAATGCTGTCTATTCACTGGTGAAAATATAAAATAAACATTTGTCAATCCAGCGGTGAAAACGGAAATGACGGAGAAAATGTAAATGACGTGCCCATGCACTGGTGTCCAGAAGTGAGTCTCGGGGCTGCTGGATGCTGTTGGCAGGTTTGGACGAGAGTTTCTGACTCGGTGAAGAGTTTATTTCCGTTATTTCACTGCATGTCTGCCGTGGACACTGGACACTGAACGAGACTACTATTGCTCTTTTCTCCTGAATCTGTGTCCTACGGCCGATGACGTCAGTGCCGGGTCGAGTGTGTGTGTGTTTGGAAAGACTGTCCTTCTGCCACTGGAACTGTGATTCTTCAGTTCTCCACTAGATGGCGATGAAAACCCATTAATAATCCTCCAGATGAGTTCCAGACTCTCTGCGGTCATTAAATCCCAGGATGTCCTTCGAATGAGAGTAGCGCTGTAACCCCGCGGTCCCGGACACACTCCCCCGTGGCCTCCCGATCGTCCCAATCACTAGGCTTGTTTGAGATGCGCCTCGCCTCGCCTGCAATGTAGTCGAGAGTAGGCGGCTGCAGTGAGGGGAGGAGTGAAAAAAGCGCAATCAAGCCGGACAGATCTAGGGTTCTCGCAGTGAATCAGACACCTGTGAGATCAAAGGCGGATATCGCGGGATTAACGGGATTCACGCTCGTGCACGTGTTGCTAATAAACTGGATGCGAGTTCTGTTGCTTTTATATAAAAATAAATAAAATGTAAATAAAACCCAAACTACTTATTTAATTACATTCCAAATAGCCTATGGTTTATCAATCTTTTTTTTCTTTAATACAGACGTGTTTTTATATAGCCTATTGTTTTAACAAAGATGAAATATAACCCATATGGCACTGTCAGATAGTTTATTCACCCATAGCCTATGTATACACATAAAACATGATATCAGTTTTAAAATCAAACATTTTAAAAGAGAACAATTCATCTGGTGTTCTTTTATTTTTATTTATTTTACTTTTTTATTAGAATGCAAGTTACAAACATAGCCTACCTACAAGCACCACAATTCGTGAAACAAATAGGCCTATTATACAGCGACAAATACATAAACATCAGAATAAAATTAATAGGCTAATAAAATAAATAAATCAATCAAAATAAGCTTATCTTAAATAGACAGACTTACAAACTTCATCATCTATAAAATGAGAGCTATTTTTCACTTGAACATTTTAGAGTAGGCCTAGTATATTTGAGTTACTGACTATAGCTTTCTTATTTTTAACCCGTTTAAGAGATTCACAATATAGATCAGTTTCAATTTGAAAAAAAATAAATAAATAAAACATGGCCTTGATTTGGAGAATTTAGCTTAATGAATATGGAATTTACCTTCATCACTGTTGTTTAAACCAATGAGCATTAAGCTGTGTCGTCAGCAAGTCGTTTCCCATCATGCTTTTGATCAGCGCAGTCGGTGGAGAGCAACTGCGCGCGACTGCAGAATCCGACCCTTCCGCCTTGCGCTCGCGAGAGTTTTTTGACATACGTCGGCATGACATCAGAGCCAGACGGACCGTTCTCGGACACATTTCTAACCGGCATGCATCTCGCGCTGATCACCGGTGATCGATTCTGCGCAGAATTTGCTCATCTCAAACAAGCCTACTGTCTCATCTCCATCATCATCAAGCAGGTGTGTGTGTGTGTGTGTGTGTGTGTGTGTGTGTGTGTGTGTGTGTGTGTGTGTGGTGTGTTGGCGCATCATCAGGTGAGCTGCACACACTGCTGGTATTAAAGAGACTCCCCCTCCCATGTAAAGCGCTTTGAGCACCCAGAAAAAGCTATACGTAATGAATTATTATTATTATTATTATTATAAATCACTGTGACTGGAACAAAAGCAAAATAAAAGTAAATTGACAGATTAATCTAATTTGACATATTAGTTTTCGAATCCAAAGGAACACATGTATTTTGCATTAAATGTTTATTCTTACATTTATTGCAAAAATCTTTTCAGTGTTAAAACACATTTCTCTTTTATTTATATCTTGTCTAAAGGGTTTCATCTGCCGTCACGCCACACCGGCTAATGGACGCCAAGTGTTTTTCTATAAAACGAAGTGTGTCAGGTTCTCTTTTAAAAGCGTGCGGTCAGCGTTCCTCAGCGAGTGTGTTTGCGCTTCATGTGAAGTTAGTCTTCGCTGATGTCGGAGTCACCGCAGGGAACGACACACACTATAAATGATCTAAATGTTTGTCATGTTTTCTCTCAGATTGTGTTGCCACAGCCGGCCTGCAGCCTCGGCCCCCAGCGCTCTCACACCGCCACACTGGATTGTGGGAAATGAGGCAGACGACCAGTAAATACCAGTTGCCACGAAGCCCTGAAACGGCTCTCTTCACACTCGGCTCGGCACACGACAGGCACTTATTCCCACAGCGGGGGCGCAAGTATAGGCTCCGGCCTTCATCATCATCATCATCATCCTCAATGTAACACCATTATCATCATCCTCTTCATCATCATCATCATCATCCTCAATGTAACACCATTATCATCATCCTCTTCATCATCATCATCATCATCCTCAATGTAACACCATTATCATCATCCTCTTCATCATCATCATCATCATCATCCTCAATGTAACACCATTATCATCATCCTCTTCATCATCATCATCATCCTCCTCACTGTAACACACTGTAACACCAACACCCAATCATCATCTTCACCCTCACTGTAACACCACCATAATCATCCTCTTCATCATCACAGCGGGGGCTCGAGTACAGGCTCCGGCCTTCATCATCATCATCATCACTGTAACACCACCATAATCATACTCTTCATACTCAATGTAACACCATCATCATCATCATCATCACCATGTAACTGGACACTGACAACCTTAATCTGATCTTCGCACGGTCCTCTTTACATCTCTTTAAGAGAACAACTGAATTGTTCAATAAATAAATTAGCCACAGTTCTGCGCTCCTTCTGACCAGCAGGAAAATGCTTGATCTGCGTCTCCAGTGAAGGCCTGCGTAGATGAGCAGTACAATCCCGTCCCTGTTGGGCCATTACACAAACTAAAGCATAGAAATGTCATAGTTGAAATTCTTCATCCACGTGCAGGAGAAAATCATCCATGCCGGGAAACACATAACAATAATCTGGTGGGTTATTATTATTTATAAAGAATCCTCTGTCACAATGTCGGGTGTATGTTCCCTGGTGTCCACTAGAGGTCCTCTTTCCCCACGGTGTCATTCACTTTTGGAACTACGTTCCCCACAATCCTTGTCTGCGCTCATCACTGTTCATTGCACTCAGCTGTTCCCCATCATGATTGTTATGTTCTGTGTGTATAAAATACCCTGCATGTTTAGTGTTTGTTACGCAGCTCTTGAAGTATGGCACACCACTTTGTGAGTTTTGCCTGTTCTTTGTTTTGTTTTTGTCTCGGATTGCCTTCTGTTTCCGTTGTGTGATTCGTGACATATCCTCTCGCTATTGTACTGTTACTCTCATGCATCTTCTGAAAAGTGCAGTATCTAGAAGATAGAAGCACATTTGAAATAATGTGATCATTAAACAGCATATAAATCCAAACTGTCTAACGTTAGTGAATGAGATGTCAAGCCCAGACAAGCTTTGGGGCGTTGATGGATCGATCTGTGTTTTAATCATTGCTTCAAAATCCCATCTGTATTAAGTCTTTGACAAAAACTTTTGTTAAAAATGTTGCTTTTGTATGAAACTTACTTCCAATCAAGTGTTGATAAAAAATGATTACATAAAGCTACAATAAAATGTTTTTGTCTTTGATTTCAGAGGATGCGAGGTTATCTTACAGTCAGACGCACCCTAACTCTCGGATGAACCGAAGAAGAAACCACCGTGAATCGTTTGCGAGACAAGACAACACTGACCACAACAGCGAGTATAACTGCACCGGAGATAACGAGGTAATTAAGGAGACAACAGGTTAATGGGATAACTAATCAGACACTGGGAAAACTGGGTCAAAAAGACAGGCACTGAACTAAAACACAATGAGACAACACCACCCTGACAAATATACAGTTCTGTCATGAAACTCCAGATGGCGCAGGCCTTTAACTCTACCTGTCCGTAATCACATCGTTCTTCACGGGCACAGCTGATTGGTTCCTGCTGTATCAGTAGCCAATGAGCTCGTGTGCACAACTGTCTTATGGTCAGTGCCTCGTTGGCAAGAGGGAAGGGCATATAGAGCTTGGTGACGTGAGCCACAGAGCGCCGCGGTGGCTGATGGGTAGCGCCGCCATATTGTGAGGCCAACTAGTCATGGCCGTTCCACTGTCAATCTGTAGGCCGACGCGAATCCGGACCGCTAATATATAAAGTAAACGTTTCGATTCATTTTCAAGTTATGGGAAGAACTTGTTGTGATGTCCGTTCACACGGCCGACAACGAATAGCCAGATTTTCTTCAGCGTTCCCGTCTGGAGGCAGAATCAAGGAAACTGTCGGTTGTGACGCAGTCGTCAGACGTAACTACACACATCAAGTTTTCCAGCATCCCAAGATTGCTAACAGTGTTCCAGATATTTGGATTCAGGTGAGTGTCAATGTATTAGGGACATTGTACAATTCCACTTCAAAATATCTCGGAGATAAATAGATCTTATTATTGAATTAATGTTAGAATGATTTTCTAATCAGTTAGTTAGACACAAATAGTATTTTCTTTTTTTCTTGATCACATGTCCCTGATTGTATCTAACGTTGTATTATAATATCTAAAAGAAATATAAGTAATTTGTAGGTCAAATGTAGTGAAAAAAATACATTAACGAAGGAGATTTTACAAACACAGGATGGCAGGTATCATAATATTTAACGTGATCCTGACTGAGGACTGACATTTAGGACAAGATTTGTTTTTGTTCTTTGAATATGTATTGGTAAACAATCCTATTTTAATTTCTTATTATGATTTTAATGTTAAATAAGGTGTGATTTCTATAATATGCATCTTAAAATGTATTTATGTTGTTTACAAAGAAGTTGTTTCACTGTAGTGTTTTTTGTTTCGTTTATTTCTGTATATTTTTTATGTCTTGAAGGTAAACCAGCATGTGAAATGGATGAGTCTAATCCTGACTGGGCTCCAACACTGCAGGAGAGGAGATGATAGTGAATGTTTGCTGTATACTTCTAAACTTGTGTCTCAGTGTGGTTGTAAAACCAGTTGAAAATTTGCATGTTAAAACTTTCCTTTTAATGTTGTAAATATGTATATTACTGGTGTAGATGTATATTAGTTTTGATGACACTTTATATACTTAAATACAACAGATGACACTATCAATTTGTAGAAACTGCTTTAATACAAATTAAATTTGCAAGTACAAAAACAACAGTTTCTGGGGGTGGAAATTTTGTTGAATTTTTCCAGCGATAAATGTATCTGTGTAAACAACTTCAGAAACTACAACACAAAAGATTACAACTTGTTGCAACTCATCAACCACATCTAGTATCACTCGCTGTACAAAAGGTTGTTGGAGAGAAGCAAACCTGAATTATATAGAGTACAATCACGTTGAGAGAACAAACTAAATATATATATTATATACAGTGCAATCATGTTGAGAACAAACTTCAGTAGCCTCTTTAAATAACAGAGCGCCTACATAGCCTGAGTACAGTTGAGACACCTTGGTTTGACTTATCGAGACTATTTCCTAAGATGGCTCCTGTCTGTATACGCAAAGTGAACTGTCTTTATAAAGTATCTTCTTATTAAACGGTCTGTACACTTACAACGTTCTCAATGCTTCGTTTTGCATGTGTGGGCCCTCATTATGTTACTGTGTTATCGGATGGGTTCCCGCTTCCAGCTGACCTAATTTATGCAGTCTAACAATCATATTACATGATTTGAATTATAGAAATTGATAATGTGTTGTGAATGCCAGGTTAAAGAGTTGTTTTGTATTGTAATGATTATTGACATTCAACTGAAAGCCATTCAATGATTCATAATGAGAATTAAAAGTAACTATATATATATAAATCTAAGCAGGGAAATTGATAATGTGGTTTATTTCTGATGCCTTGACTAGCAGAAGTTCAGAATGGCTGGTCGGGTGACCAATCGGCCTGTGAGCGGAAGTTCATGGCAATATCATATTTGTGAGCGTATGAAAGCTAAAGCGAAGAAGGTAATGCGTGTACAGAAATGAGTTTAACGCTCTCTTCGTAAGAACGGGACCGTGTCCTGATAAATAATTAAAACGCTCAGCACAAGATCCTCTCGCCTTGATCGCGTTCCTGGATTGTGATCACGATCGTCTCGTTGAAGTACTTACCTCTCTCGCTCAAAGATACAGTCCCAGCTGTCATTCCCGTCTCCCATCGTTGACAATCCAGAAACATAAATGGGATCACAGCTCTTTTTGTCCTTGTCAATCAGAAGCGCGGCGTCCCTGTCTCCGGGCCGCAGGCGGGACTTCGGGGAGGGGGTGTCACACGGCATTACGGTCCTGCAAACGGAGCAAAAAGCAGCTTTTTAACATAACAAAAAACCAAGCGATGCATTATTAAACGGGCAGATCAAGCACAATTTGAGTAAAGATGTTGAATGTTGAGCCACGGGTTTCAGCAGAGCAACAGCGACCGCTCAGCCGCGCTCGACATGAATAAATGATGACCAGAAGATCAGCGGCGTCCGACGTGAGCTGTGTCTGACGGACGTGCAGGAGTCCAGCTGTAGCGACACACACACACACACACACACACACACACATCTCGGGGCCCGTCTTCCCTCTGTTCCGCACAACTCTCACCTGATTGCCATTCGTTTGCAATAGATGCAGTGTGAGCAAACAAAAAAAACAGTGATGTCTCCAGAGGGTCAGAGTGTGTGTGTGTGTGTGTGTGTGTGCGTGCGGAGGTTCCTCTCTGATTAGGCTGTTTGGGACACACACTCTCTCTGACCTTGAGAACTTCTTCCTGCCGTCCTTGAATTAGACACTGCAGGAGAAAATAACAGGCAATATTCTCAGTTGCACTAGTGTGTGTGTGTGTGTGTGTGAGTGAGAGAGAGAGAAAGAGAGAGAGAGAAAGAGATTGCTTTTATGAAGCACATATTTGAAATGTATATTATTAGACTAATAAAATAATGACTAATAATATGGTTATAAACCTTGTTTTGAGTCTTTTAATCCATGTCTGTTGTCCATCAGAAATACTAATTCAGAGAAAACCCCGTCCATCACAAACATTCGCTAAATCTATCGAGTCGACTGGAAATATGATTTACAGTCAATAAAAGAAGGGCTGCTTCAGTCTCCTCACACACAGCGTTTCTTTATACAAACCACGAATACAGGAGATTCTGGCCAATCAGCATCCGTTTAACACAACGTTTATCATAGCGTACTTCGACTGACTGCCTGTGTTTTCTCTCTTCCTTTTTTTAAAATGGTAGGATCTGCTCTTCTTCACGTCACATGATAATTCAGAATGAACATCGTCGAATCCTTTCTAATGACCTGAAAAATGCTCAGTATTCTTCTGTTTAATAAAATGCTCAGTCCCAACTACATTTGCAACATGGTGACAGTCGTTTCATATCATAAAATCAATAAATGTGAGCGATTACAAGAGATTTGGCTCATTTGGACGGCGGTGAAACATGTTGCTAAAGTTGTTTGGAGATGGGTCCTCCGCGTGGTGGGCATTTCTAAAGCCGAACATCAGACTCCTGAAGCTCATTGTGGAGCGCACACATCTCTGGGCAAGTCTTTTGTTCTCACTTGGGAACCACTTATAAGAAAACAAGTCTAGGGTTTTAGCTCTAAAAGCTCATGCCAATAATGGTGTTTCCATAGCAATCCAAGCACACGGCCGGCTAAAACATAGCATGGAGACTGTGCAATCCGAAGCACCTTTGACCTCTGACCTCCTGCTAGATGATATGGATCAATAGGACCAGTTAAAGTTCTCGGAGCTGAATGGAAGTTTGTCAAAAGAATAACTGTGATTCTTCAACTAGTAAACAGAGCCGTGACGCGAGTGTCAAACGCATGAATAGAGGCTCCATTTCAGAGCTTCTGCAGTGCGACTTTAAAATCTGTTTTTCCCTCAATCCCTTCTCCGTGCTCTTTGCTTCCTTCCTGAACTTGGGTGACTTTATCTTTCTCTGTCTTTTGAGCTGAATTGATGTGAGTGCTGGAAACTCACTGTTCGACTCTGTGCTGAGCGTCCTGACGGTGAGTGTGCAGGCAGACAAAGGTCAGAGGTCACAGACACATGTTTTTTAGCAGAGCTGAGATGGAGACAAGGCCACGGGGCAGTGCAACACACACACACACACACACACACACACACACACACACACACATGGCGCATTCATAACAAAAGCAGAAAATATCCATCACGCCGTAACTGCTTCGTGAGACGGACTTACACAGCAGTCGATCATCTAACAGCGTCTCTTTACTGAATCTGAAGAGCCGATTACACACACACACACACACACACACACACGACTCTCCATCTGTAAATCAATGTGCAATTAATTTTCAGGCTTAATAACTGTAAATATCATTATCGTTCAATTCGTGATAAATGATCATTTGAATATACAAAATACAGAAAATACATTTTAATCATTACATTTATTCTTAAAATCACATCTATTGAAATACATTTAATTTTAAATCTGAACTGTGGATATTTGCAAAATAATGTCGATAGACATGACTCCAACACAGTAATGCAGTGTGTGTGTGTGTGTGTGTGTGTGTGTGTGTGAATGTAAAAAGAAATAACTGGAGCAGGTTGACGACTATAAGTAACTTTGCAACTACATGTCAACTAACTCTCAGTAGAGTATCAGTAGACCGTCTGCTTAATATCTGCCAACTCTTTACGTTTTCTCTTGTTTGGTGGGTGTGTCGGAACTGCAGTCCAATCAGCAGCAACATGTATATAAAGCACGCGGTATTAAAGAAAGGAAACCAGATTAATTGGGTTTAAGGAAAGTAATTTACAAATGTGTTCAATGCAGCTCGGTAGCCAACGCAACAACATTATATTAGAAGATATGTTTGTCGTAAGTTTTATTGTAAAAATATAGGATATCAATATAATTATGTAGTTGTTTATATTTTTAGCTTTGTTGCAAGTGTATGACAGTTGGTATAGAAATAAACAATGGTAATGAATTGCTTTTCCTAAAAATGAGAAAGAAATTAGGGTATTAAAACAGTATGAAATACAAATAAAGCTAGCATGTGAGGCTAACTAGATTGTGTATTAGTCTGAATTAGGTAAGATGTGTGCTTTCAGTTTCCACTAATCCCTTCACTCGATAGGGATGTTGTCTTGTGTTCTGGGCAGCAAGTGCAGTGACTGTTACTTCTGGCACATTTTGTAGTATTAAACACATATTTATACCGACTTCATCAGGCTCCGAAAATTCTTCACAAAGAAAGCAAAGAATGGCCTTTCTCAGCTGCCATAGTTTCCTGTGTCATCACTCATCAGAACAATGTGTTCAACGCATCACCGTTTCTGTTTAAAAATGTTGTGCAATGTTTTGTCCGGGCTGAACGCAGCCCTGGAAACGAACCAGGAAACCATGACTTTGACTAAATTACAAAATAAAAGTCATTAAACGTGAAAGTGAAAAAACAAAACAAAAACAAAAAAACAATGTGACAGTATGGCCATTTCTCACCCAAAATCTGGTCTCACCCAAGAGCTGGTCTTCTTATGGTCCGTAATCGGGCCTGATGTGGATAAATGTGCCGAGTCTCAGCGCACATCGGGCCAAATCCACACATCCAAATCTGGCAACCGTGACTGGGCCTGTTGGCGAGTCACTGCTAGAACATGGCCGAGTGAGCCGAGGATCCGCTAGCCAAACAGTGCATCTAAAACAAAAGATTCTAGAAGAAACCAATACATACAAACCAAAATATACTTGAGGAAACCGACGTATCTAAACCAATATATGTCTGATTTTACCAATGTATTATTAACCAATGTGTTTCTCATTAACCCACACATCCAACCAGTGAACCAGTCCATTTCACACAACGCGCATTATTATAACCACTTTCCATATGTGTGTTACGCGTGTCTATCAGTCTGTGTGTGTGTGTTACGCGTGTCTATCAGTGTGTGTGTGTGTGTTACGCGTGTCTATCAGAGTGTGTGTGTGTGTTACGCGTGTCTATCAGAGTGTGTGTGTGTGTTACGCGTGTCTATCAGAGTGTGTGTGTGTGTTACGCGTGTCTATCAGTCTGTGTGTGTGTGTTACGCGTGTCTATCAGAGTGTGTGTGTGTGTTACGCGTGTCTATCAGAGTGTGTGTGTGTGTTACGCGTGTCTATCAGAGTGTGTGTGTGTGTGTTACGCGTGTCTATCAGAGTGTGTGTGTGTGTGTTACGCGTGTCTATCAGAGTGTGTGTGTGTGCGTGTGTGTGTGTGTTACGTGTGTCTATCAGAGTGTGTGTGTGTGTGTGTGTGTCTATCAGAGTGTGTGTGTGTGTGTTACGCGTGTCTATCAGAGTGTGTGTGTGTGTGTTACGCGTGTCTATCAGAGTGTGTGTGTGTGCGTGTGTGTGTGTGTTACGTGTGTCTATCAGAGTGTGTGTGTGTGTGTGTGTCTATCAGAGTGTGTGTGTGTGTTACGCGTGTCTATCAGAGTGTGTGTGTGTGTGTGTGTGTGTGTGTGTGTGTCTATCAGAGTGTGTGTGTGTGTGTGTGTGTGTCTATCAGAGTGTGTGTGTGTGTGTGTGTGTGTGTGTGTGTGTGTGTGTGTGTGTGTCTATCAGAGTGTGTGATGGGTTCTGACAGGTCCTGGTGGGCTTGGCTGGGCTCAGCAGAGGGTCCGATTGATGTGGTTAAAAAGATAAAAAACAAAAACACATCTTCACTCTGTTGATTTACATTTACTGGACATTCAGCTACATGACTAGATTGTTTTTTGCAAACCTTTTTGATTTTATTGTATTTATTAAATAGATATCACTGAAATTAAATTTAATTATACTGTATGCCATGCAGTGACATTTTTATCCATAGTGAGTCACAGTCCATTCAGTTCAAGTGTATTAGTCTGTTCTCTGGAAAATTGTGCATCCCTTTCCCTTTTCTGCTTTATTTGATATTTATCTCTTTTCTTTCATATAAGCAATACATTTTTTAATCAGTTTAATGCGTCCTTGCTGAATACAAATATTAATCTTACTGGCCCAAAACATTTGAAGAGTAATGTATATGTTAATGAATGGTATTGCTTTGATGCGTAAAGGTAAATACATTTTGTATTAATTTGTATACCAATTCCAGTATTTTCAATTTTGAAAAAGTAGCATTAAATTGTACGGTATCAACCAGAATTGTAATATCTGTGCATCCCTAATCCAGGACCAAGACCATTCAGAGCTGTAGTCGAGTCATTTGGGAACAAAACCAAATGCACACACACACACACACACACATACTACTACTATACACACACATCTTTGTGGGGACATATATATCCATATATATCACACACATATATATCTTATACATATACTGTATATTACTACTACTATACACACACACACACACACACACACAGTTTCCCTTGCTTTCTGCTTCTCAATTAAGCAGGACAATCTAGGATGTGTGTGTTCAGTCTGAGTGAAGTCAAATGTGTTGTGCTGATTTTATGGAATATACTGTGTTGCTGTCTAATGGCACACTTTCATTCAATCATACGAGTTAATGTGAGCCTGCAGTGTGCTAATATAATCTCATCTGCTGCCGTATGTGTCACATTTCAGCATGTCTGATACTAATGTAATATCCTCTGCCCATGTCATCCATCCACTCACTCACTCGCTCGCTCGCCCGACCTCCATCCCGGCCCGTGAAACAGCAGTCAGAACCAGTCAGACCAGTGGAGGAACACAGCGCAGACTGTTTTTAAAGAGGAGCGTTGAGCTACACAACACCACCTCTTTGCCTGAGACGAGCCGTTGATGAGCCGAACTGCTCCAGCTCCCGGCCAAACCCCCCCCCCCCCCGAGCCGCTGGGCCGTAATGGATTTTTATCAGCCTAAAGTATCAGAGCTGATTCGAGGAGTCCCTCCGCTGCTCTACAATTCCTTTTGAAATGCCTTTCTTTGGTAGTCTCATTGCACTAGCCTGGGGCGATGGCCTTCAGAGATCACAATGTTATTAATATAAACATGTCAAAACGCATGCTGAAATTCAAAACAGGGGTGCCAAAATGTCAAGGTGTCAAACTGCTGAAATATAAATCACGCTTTAATATTCGAAAACACTGCAAAAATGGCCGCGCTGCAAATAGCTGTAGCAATGCAACTCATTTGAAATGAAGTCGTTCTGCTGCACGCTAAAGGTGGGGCCGGAACGGGCCGGAACGCACAAATCAGGACATTATGTGCTGCCTAATTGCGAAACAGCTCGTGTGCATGAGCGCATGCTTCCGGATTGATTCTTCTCAGCATTTAAATGACCGCAGAGCAGAACGAACCTGAAACTACAGCGGAAGCGAGACGAGGCTTGCTGGCGGGTTTAGGCTCAGAACTCAGTGGTGCGTTTGGGGTTTGGGTTTGGGTTTGGTTACGAAGCCGAGGTTAGGAATGATGTGGTTGCTGCCGGGGTAAACCGTAAGAACATGAAGTGTCCACCAGCAGTGTGAGAGGGATCATGGTTATACGGCATGAAAAGCATTCATGTGCCTGTCGTGCTGAATAAAGGTTAACATGTGGCCTGGGAACGCAGTGCATCTGTGACAGAGAGAGGAGAGCAGGAGAGACATGGACTTACCTGATGTGATCTGTCTCCTCTTCTGCCCTGCTGATCGCGAGCTGATGTTTGGATCGGCTCCAGGCGTCCACACGTCACTGCGCATCTGTTCCCACACGGAGAGCCACGCTTCACTGCGACACTCAAACACCAGCAGCCCAAACTACATCTCCAGATATATATTAGCCTTCTGCGTTCTCCTTTTAATTGTCAAGTCACCGTCATTTATAAAGCGCTTTTAACAATATTGACTGTTTCAAAGCAGCTTTACATTGATTGTAGCAAATTAATTAATGGGAAATTAAAGTAACAGAGATTGTTACAGCAGCTCTAGATTACAGTTATTGTCCAGCTAAAGTTAGTTTTGATCGATTCACTTTTGTTGCAAATGTGACGGGATTAAAGGAGCTAGGTTATTGGTTTATTAGTGGATGAGGCGGCAGCACCTTTAGTACTCAAGGACCTTTATTTTGATGTCAGTTGGCATGTCTTGCGGTGTCATTATGGTACGGTGGTTTGCGGGTATGTTGAGTCTGGTCGTGTTTTGCAATTAGCTGGACTGCTCTGTTGTAATATGTACTGTTCTTAGATTCATTTGCAGCATGTGCACTTTGAGGAAGGGTGGCTGTATGTGACCACAGGTATGTGCGGCAATCTTGGTAAGCTTTGCTAGCGGTATAGTAGTAACGATGTACTGCTCTCGCTAATAGTAAAATGGCGGGTGTGTGAGTGCTGGCTGACGGGTTGGGCTGCGGCGCTTCGAGTAGCCACACAACAGGAGGTTGGTGTTCACCTGAGGACACTGTAAGTATCTCTTTCGTTTTTTTTTGGTTTGATATTTGGCGTTTCTGGTGTTAAAGGAAAAGGGACTTCAACATCGGTAACTCTAGCCAGTGCAAGAACGCTACAGGAGATGCTGCTGTTGTTTTGCTTATCCGATTCATTCTCTTATTTTCGTCTGTTGTTTGCACAGTTGTTCTGAGATTACGGCTCAGCAGGGTTTCATTTGTGTTTTCCATTTGTTTTGTCTTGTTGGATTTTCCTTGTAACTACTGCGTGTGGATTATTTGTTGTTGGTTACCTTATGGTTTGTGTGTTATTTATTTTTTTACATTGGTACTAATTCATGGTTTTCTTTTGTATAACTTATTGTAATCGTTTTGGAGTGCGACTCACTCTTTGGTTGGCCTTATCTGGACAGGAGGCTGGAGCGCCTTTGACGTGCCATTCATTGCGTTTGTACATTTCATTTGGTTTGGGGGGGTTTGTGGTATAATTTTCTCGTTTCATTTTGAATTGATTCTTTTCTTGTGTCTTAAATTAAAAGTATAATTTTAAATATCTCATACCTTGTAAGGCCACACAAAGATCCTTAGCTATTAAAGGAGAGCTCCGGCGGAAATGACCCTTTGGTCTAATTACACATTGGCACAGAGTCGACTGTTCTCTGAGATTTGTTTTCATGATAATCGAATGTAAAGAGTTTTATCTCTAAACAACCACGGACGTCGTTCATACAGTTCAGCTCACCTGGCACGTCGTTCGTGGTTCGACTGGTCGAGACTGTTTTCCAAAGATGGCTCCTGTCTGTATACAGGAAGTGAACTGTCTTTATAAAATATCTTCTTATTAAATGGTCTGTACACTTATAACGTTCTCAATGCTTCGTTTTGCATGTGTGGACCCTGATTATGTTACTGTGTTAGTGTGGGGCTATTTTGAGCCTTGTTAGTGGTATTAACTAGCGATTTTTATTTTCATTACTCTATGCCCCATATACTAGCGTTATAATCTAAACAGTTCTTAGAGTTAAAGCTCTTTACATTCGATTATCGTGAAAACAAAAGGCAGAGACCGGTTGACTAGGTTCCGATGTTTTATTAGACAAAATGTTCATTTTGCGCCGGAGTTCTCCTTTATTTTGGGGCCGCTAACACGACACCGTTCTAACAGAAAACCCTTTACGCAAGAGAAAAAGAGATACCAAAAGGTCTTTACCCAAAGAGATTCCACCCATGTGGTGAGCACCTATGGCCGCCACATAACCCTTTAAAGTGAACCGGCATAGACCGGCAGTGAACTGCTCCTTCAGGAACTTCCACACTAACCCAACCGGGCAGTTAACTGGGTCCAACTGACGGCCGCTACAATCCAGTCCACTGCTTGGGACAGACGGTCCCGCCTGACGGGTAACTCCAGCGAGGCCCGCCGAGGAAAGACACTAGATTCATGCCTGGCCGAACACCCTCAATATCTGCTCTGGAGCCTCCATTCCCCGGGCCTCAGCCCCTGCCCCGACAGCATGTCTGCTGCTATAATCTGGGCCACAGGGGGATTTGGGGCGGCAGATTGGATGCGAGCGCAAACACCCCTGGTGATTTATATAGGCGACCACCGATGTGTGGTCTGTGTGGACGAGCACATGATGGCCCCTGAGATCTGTTAGGAAGTTCTTTAGAGCAAGATATACAGCCAACATCTCCAGGCGGTGGATGTGCCATGAGAGACGGTGGTCCCTCCATGAATGAGCGCGTCCCCACCCGTTGAATAACGCCGGCAGGGGTGAACACGCGATCTAAATGGATGCTTGCTCGCCATAGTCTTTGGATATGGATACAGATATTTATGTAGACAATACTATACCAAAAAGACAGACAGATTCACACTGATTGCTACTGAAGACAGAAGCTAGCGCTGCTTCGTTCGTGACGTCCCGCCACTCCACTGGACTGATCTCACGCTCATCAAGACGCCATCGCGCAAAGCGTTCCATCAGCGGCAATCTATTTTATTAACTAACATGAACAAGTGACTAAGTGAAAATGAACAAATATTGTAACAAATATATTCTTATTGTTTTTCATTTTAGTTAAAACATTAACTAATGTTATTAAATTAGATCTTATTGCAAATTGTTACCAAAATATATAACTTTAAGGAAGGATAAACACAATAGAATAAACCATAATGATGACTGGATTGAAAATAAAAATTTACCATTACAATGAATACAATGAGAAGAAATGCTATATATATATATATATATATACATATATTTTTATATAACCACCTTTGGGTGGTTTTCGAAAATGTGAATCATGGGATTCATTATAATTCATTTGACTTGGTAAAAGATTTCAGATCTAACAGTCGCTAATTTCCCATCAGGCAAGTGTGTGAAACGAATCCAGAGAAATCGAATCCATTGGGCTCCAGGGTGTCTCTACACTTTGCTGTTGTTTAAATCCTCGTTTAGCCTCGTGATACTAAGTGTTACAGTTCGCTGTTTGTATTTCCCAGAGACTCATACACCTTTTTGACAGATTTATTTACATCTTTCGCCTAATTCAGAGAGTAAAAGAGTTGGTCAGGCATCTGAACACTGAAGATTGAAGCTTTCCTCTTGTTTCCATGCTGAGGGTAAAGAGTCTGGGTCACTGTATTGGGTTAGTCTTCCAATCACATTAAAGCTTGACACTATAGTCTGAAATTTTCAAATTATACCCTGGTGTGTTGATGGACTTCAAAAGTGGCTTCAAAATGCTTTGACACAAAACATATATTTTTCAAGTAAAATATATTTGATTTTAGTGCCTTTAGCATTCATGTAAACAACACAGATATGACTGGAGATGCATGTCTGTGCTCTTTGATCTGCGTGTTCAGCCTTTGATCTGTCTATGAGAGTGAAAAATGTATTTTCCAGCGGGGCGCTGCGGTGACCCCACAGACGCTGGGAACACCATCTCCAAATGCTCCTGGAAACCTGCAAATGAAAGCTGGAAAATGAAGTAAACATACTCATATCTGTGTGTACACACCATGACCTGCAATGCCTTAAAGCAGAGCTCTTCATCTGCTCTCTTCTGGAGGTCACGTGATCCAGAGGAAAACCGGCGGGAGGCCAAGCGTTTTTAAGAGCAGTTATTGCATTGCCAGAGTACTTTCGTTGGAAGGGTTAACATGACAAACGAACACACTGAATATTATTTTTGAATGTTAAGAAAGTCTGAGGTAATGAGCTAAATCCTGTTTAAAGGCAATAGCTTGAGAACAGATATAATCCAATAACATTCTCCTAAAACCTCTATCTTCGACATGATCTACCCATACTCTTCAAGAAAAACTACAGAACCGTCGTTTCACATCGGAAAGGAAAAGAAGGAAAATGTCTGTTCTTCCTGTCCTTCTCATTCAGTGAGGAGAAATGAGCCTGTTTTTGTCCTGCAAATGTCTCCATGAGAAATGTACGTTGACTCGTTGCTGGTCAAACACAATGAGGACGTTAGCATGTATTCAGACTGTGTTTTTGCTTCTTTAAAGCGACGTTGGGCTTGTCTTGTCGATGATCACCGCTGACCTCTCTGGTTCGCCATGCGGCACACAGTTTTCATTTAAATCAGTTGGAACGACATAGAAAACAAATCAATAAAAAGAGCGGAAAAAGATCCGCCCTAAAGGCGTGAAGGAAGTAAAATATTACAGTTTGGAGAGATCTACTGTTCAGTTCAGCGTCCATTTGACTCTTAAGCTCACCTCAGAGTCCTTCAAACACTAACAGCTCAGACCACTGGCCTTCAGGACGATGGAGAACGAGAGCTCACGCTGTGTTTGAGTCTGAGGATCAGACCTGGAGCCGTCAGGGTTTCTGCGGGATCATTAGCATACGACTGTAGCCCAGCCGCTCTCAGCTGCCATGTAGACTTTCCTCTCGCTCGCTGCCATTTCCTAATTGTCCACTCAGACTCTCAGCTCCACTTAGAGCCGGTCCTCTGAAACAAGGCCTTCTGGGTAGAGATGGAGTCAGTGCCACTGGTGTGCCTTCTCATCGAGATCTGCCACTGTAGATCCAGTGTTAGCGCATCAGCCTTACGGGCCACACGGGGCATGAACCCCCAATACACACACACACACACACACACACACACACATGTCCAGCGCTGGCCGAATCTGAAGCCTAAACCAGAGGCCACTTCGCAGACTTTACTATTACACGTATAGATTCCTCCTTGATAATTAGTGCAGATGAAATCATACGGTCACATGTGAAGATCAAAGGCGCCCAGTAAACAGATCAAATATCTCAGACTCGTGTTTCATGCAGCTTCTCGTCGGCTTCAGTTCAGATGCAAAAGCCTCTAAGTGCCATTTGAAATTTTATTCTAAAATGATAATTTTTATCAAGCTTGTATATTTAAGTTCAGTAATTTCACTTAAATGGCAATGAAGATTACCTATTAATTGTCATTTAAGTGAAATTACTGAACTTAAATATACAAGCTTGATAAAAATCATCATTAAAGAAGAAAATTTCAAATGGCATTTAGAGGCTTTTGCATGCTCTGTTCAGATGGAAGCCGACAGAGACTCAGTCCAGAGCACTTGCGTTTTTAACGTAAAAGATGTGCAAGCTCACATCTAGCGCTTTACGTCAACGTGTTTGTTGTGTTGTTAGCAGAGAAACTGAGGCCACGTTTGCTCATCCCTCTGTATGTGTGTGAGAGAGCAACGCGAGGATCGACCGGCACCCCGTCGCTGCTATAGTACTACAGTCGACTCACCTTGCATAAAGTGCAAAGCAGCGTGTGTTCCTGTCTGAATCTATGATTCAACAACGAGAATGACAGCACGCTTTCACAAATGGACATGTTCATCCGCCAGATGACAGGACTGTGATAATGTCATTGATTGAGTGTTGAGGAACATGTGTAAGGCTGAGTATCAAGTTCTTCACAGATATTTCTGCTCTAAGTGAACACACATAATTAGCCGATCACAACAGATTATTTATTGGGTTACCAATGGTTGTTGGATTTATACACTCTAAAAATTGCTGGGTTGTTTTAACCCAAGTTTGGGTCAAATATGGACAAACCCAACCATTGGGTTACATTTTTAATTACATTTTTAACCCAATGTTTGGGTTGCCCCAAAGTTGGGTTAAAACAACCCAGCATTTTTAGAGTGTATCTAAAATCCCCGGGGAGCAGCACAACAGGCGAGTAGAAGAAAAATATTGAGTGCCAAAGCGGCTGTCATTTGATGAGAATTCAATTCAGTTCAATTCAAATTTATTTGTACAGCGCTTTTCACAATACATATTGTTTCAAAGCAGCTCTATACAGAAAGTGACCAACTAACCATGAATGCCAGTGTGAAGAAACTTTGTGAAGAAACCAGCAGAAACCTTTTGAAAATATGGACGAAGGTACTGAATACGCAGGCGGATGCATTATGGAGGATTGGGATTACACATAGTGTCGGCCATCTTTTTTTTGAAGCTTTTTTGGAAGCTAAGCTAGCAGGCTCAAGCAGGCCCAATCCTCCATAATCCATCCGTCTGCGTATTCACTACCATCGTCCATATTTTCAAATATTTTCAAAAAGTTTCTGCCATTGAAATCAAACACACTGGCACTGATCTGTGATTGGTCTGTTGGCGCATTAGGCCCAACCCCCTATGGGCGGGTTTGAAAGGATGGGATCAGTGCTTGTAGTCTTTACAGAAATCTCCCTCTGTTACACTTCCTCATACAATGATGTAAAAATCGTCATTTTACGTCATTGCACGAGGAAGTGAAAAAGGTAAATAGCGGATTTCTCTCGTCTCTGGGGAAAATGGGAGTGTTGCACAACGATTCAATAGTATAACTGGGTTTCTAACTATGGCAAGCTTAATGCAAAAGGGTGGAGTGTCCCTTTAATGGTTTGTGAACTATCCTGAGATCTGAGATCCAGAAGCTAATGTCAGTGCATCACCATGGTGACTTATGATGACATCAACATCACATTTGCATTCATGGTGAGTTGACTGACAAATTAAAATATTTAACAGAATGAAAATTTTTTTCATTCCTTGAACTGTTTCAGAGCCCTGATAGTGAAAGGCATTGCAGTTATGAATAAAATGTTCACTGCGCTGCTTTTATATCTACTCTCAAATAACTTCTTACATAGATGCATCATTCCTCAGTTCTGGACACTTTCCCAATGAGCAGCTCTGCAACTCCTCTAGCAAAGAAAACATGTCTTTCTGCCCAGAGGAAACATTAGGAAAACACAGCTCGGACGTTGTGCATCGCATTGCTTTGCAAACACTCTTGTCCATAAATTGGGTTTATGTGTGACCTTTGGGTGACAAGACTGATGGTGTAAGGAACTGGGACTTCCTGTTGGAGCTCCACCCGGACACACTGTGTGTGGTACTTGCTTAGGATGGATGGACACTTAGAGATTTGTACCCTGCATTCTTTTCCCCCAAAACTTAGAGGGACAAGGAAAAAAAAGATTTTTTAGGTACTTTACCATTTGAGTTTGACTGTGAGTCGAACATATCATACCCAGAGGTGGAAAATAACAAACTACAAATACTTTAGCTAGTACTTGACATTTTTTTTTAATTCTTCTTTCTTGAGAATAATTAAATTGTGGTGCTTTTACTTTTACTTAAAAAAGTATTCAACTTAAAAACATTTATTTTTCACCAAAAGTACAAAGTATTTTGACAACGGAGAAACAGAGCGAGCTGGAGTTTTAGCCAATCACAGACAGGTCTGAAATGCTTCAGCCAATCACAGACAGGTCTAAAGTGCTTCAGCCAATCACAGACAGGTTTGAAGTAGGCTTGGGAATCAGTTATAGGTTCCGGTTTGGAACCGGTTCCAAACGTTCCGACCCATCGGCATCGTACACGTCCACATGTTAAAGATTCCACTAACGATTCCGAACGTTACGTTCCATCCATTCCCACGTCGCGGCATGTCGTCGTTCACACTATACGACTGGATCCTGGACCAGGGGCACGACAGATATGCTCAAACAATTAATTAACATCCATGGCATTAAATACCAGGACTGCACTATATTTGACAGCCTGTGCTCCACAAACAATGGTAGGTAGACTTATAAGTTATATCGAAACATTAATGCTAGATAATGCTAGATAAGTAATGATCTTTTCTAACTAAATATTCAAATTATGTGCAAATATTTGCTGGTTTAATTCATTGTAGATGTTGACAGTGACAGAGAGCCTGGTGAGAGTAGCGAGAGCGAGACCCCTTCCCCGCTAGCTGCTCAGGGTGCCAAGATGACAGAGAAAAGGGTTTAGACTAAGTGTGATTACAATACAAAGCTTTGTTTCAGAAATGTTTACTTTTTTTTTTTTTTTTTTTTTTTTAAATTTCAATGCATTCAACTTCTGTATTGGTATTGCACACTTGGCTTTCATTCTCTAAACCACTTTAAATTAGACATTCAAAGCCAACAACTCTCAAAGCCAGCCAGTAAGTGTTCAGCAAATGGTTCTGGAATCGATATGGGAATCAACAAGGAATCGCATCGATAAGCAGACTCGACAATGGCATCGATATTGATCATTTATTGACGATGCTCATCCCTAGTCTGAAGTGCTTTAGCCAATCACAGAAGGGTCTGAAACAAAACAATTACAAATTTGCATGTTATTGTATCCATTGAAGGGTTTTCCTGACCTGGAGCGTCATAAGTTTAATACTTCTATGAATCTCCCTTGTGGACTCTGTGCGAGGGCGCCCTCTGGCTGCCAGTAGGAATGAAACAGTAATGACATGAGAGTCTTTAGTGCTCCATATGACTATTATCACATCATTTTGGGTAAAAATTGAAAAATAATACTAAAGTACTTTGTAAGGATGTGTGTCTTCCCAGGATGTGTGTGTGAAATTTCAGCTCAAAATAACTGATCATCTATTAAAGCTCATCAAATTTGTCCCTTTTTGGATGTGAGCAAAAATACTCTGTGTGTGTCCCTTTAAATGCAAATGAGCTTTATCCCCCCTCTGTTCAGAAGAGGGCGGAGCCTTCACTCGAGCTTCAGAGACTCCGGCAACAGCGGTGGTGTGTTCTGGTCAGTAGTGTTGAGTGTCACTTTCAGGCTTTGCTGGATCTTCTCCAGTGCGTTAGATCTGGGCTCTGTCGGCGCTCGCCCAACCCAATGTCACTGGTGTGTGAGCCCATCTAAAGCCCATCTAAAGAGATTTGTATTTCAACTATAATAAGTCAGATTTTCATGATATATCCCCTTTAATCTCTTATTCAAATTTACACAAAACATTTAAATCCCAGATCTTCCCACTTTTTAAGTGCATCCGAAGTGGCTCCGACTGGGAAGAACTGATGTAAAGAGACTACGCCACTAATTAACCCAATCCACTGAGCAGTCTATGACGAGAGACGGGGCCTTCTGGTTAGCACACGCACTAATCTACGGCCGACCCGTGTTTGAGTCCATTTCTTGTACATTATCCTATCAGATTAAATGCTGATTAAAAAATATAAAGCATAATATTTCGGATAGAAATCTTACAAATGGTACATGTACAACAACAGTGGCTGTCGAGCACGGCGGCGTTACGGTTCAAAGGACGAACCATCAATGTAAATTGAAGTTGGCGACATGCATGCAGAAACATTAAAAACTAGTAAAAAATAAAACAAGAGAAAAAAAGCTGCCCCAAACTCTACCGTTTTTTATTTCTACACATTCAAATCACTTTCCATAATGCAAAAAAAAAAAAAAAAAAAAAAAAAGAAGAAGGAAAAAAGTGAAGCATAAAAACTTCTGGTTTGGCCAAATCTGCAGCCCGACAGCAGCCTGTGAGATGAGGATGTCATGTGACTGGCTGATCTCCTGTGATGTAGTATATATGACATGCTGGTCAGAGCGCATCCCTAATAAGAGCAGTGAAGACACACTGGGGCAACAAGAGGCAGCTGTTTGCTCACCAGTCAGGTGGAATGAAGGGATTGAACCGGTGGGTCTGAACTGAAGCCATCCGAGCAGAAGCTCTGAGTATCTGCATGCCTCCAATTATTGTCCTGCCAGCAGCCTGTAACACACACACACACACACGCACATGCACACACACATTCCTGAGCACTTGGATTAATCTCTTTCCTTTGATTATGGCAGTATGAGCTTTAATTGTGAACCCACAGTGTTCGAGTGCGTGAACGATATGCATGTATTTTATGACACGCACACACACACACACACACACACACACACACACACACACACACACAAAGACTTGCCAAACGTAAGCGACCTGTTCCCTCAAGATCCTCACACTGGAACTGCTCTGCGAGAGGGAACTCACGGCCAACTGGTTGTTTCCCAAACACATCATTTGGGATTCAACATTGAAGCGTGTGTGTTTTCCAAAACTCCACGAAATCTCCCACACACTTCATTCATGTCTCAAATCTACACTATTCTTCCAGAACACAAACTCATTTTATCACTTTATTGTTTAATTTTAAAACAATGAAATATCATTTAATATTCTCCAAGCAACCCTAACCCTTTACTGAATATAATGAGACAAGAAATGTTTAGACTTTTTTTTGACATATTATACACAAATAAAAGTGAATGTGTGTATATTTTAAAATAGTTTAAATTGATTCATGCTATAGAAACTGAAAGCTTTAGCGTAAGTTCTGCCGGGTAGACTCGATTGTTACGTGGCAGTCGGACCCGCGGACTGCGAGCCTAATATTCCTATATCCTAATATTGCTGCTGGGCTGCTCCGAGTCTTTGGTAGAACTTCTTGTACCGTTCTTATGTCTTTTTCTTTATTTTATTTATTAATTCATTTAGACCCTCAGAACAAGTCGAATCTTTTGCGTTCACTAGACGTGACTGTGATCGGCTACAATGCTTGCCAGTAGAAACCTTTGAAGCAAAGGGAGAAGATGTAAATATAATGCTGTAATCTCCACTCTCTCGATTAGGTAATCAGTCAGTAGATGACCTTTTTTTTTCAATGAATTGTTCAGCACTATGAGAAAGACAAGGTAACAAAACATTTAGGCATTACTAAAAAAAAAGTAAGCCCGGTTTGCTCAGACAGATGCTCTTTGCAGATGTGTGCAGTTACGACATGTACCAGCAGGGACTAGCAGAGCTATATTACCAGCCAAACCTTGACCCGTTGAAATACACGTTTGAAAACCATTCATTTAGCTTTTTTCTTCCGTCATTTGTGTGAAAGGGCCTTCAAGATGCCCATAAAGCACTGAAGACATGCTCTCCTCACTCCATACGCTGAGGATTTTCACAGTAAGGTCGATCCCTTTTATTTGGTTTTGTTCGTCCTCATGGTCATTTTGACTGGTGGAGTTACTCAAAGATTTGCTCTCTGAGAGGGAGAGAGGGGGGGGGGGAGCGAGAGAGCAAGAGAGAGAGGGGAGAGAGAGAGTGAGATAGCGAGAGGGGGGGGGGTGGTGAGGGAGAGAGCGAGAGAGGAGGGAGAGGAGAGAGAGAGTGAGATAGCGAGAGAGGGGGGAGAGAGAGAGAGAGAGAGAGGGATATGTGGTGTCAGTGTGCTGCGATGGTGGGGGGTTATAAAGCACATCTGCTGGAGAATGTGGGTGTTTCTCAGAGCAGCTTCTCTTCCCGTACCAGTCAGAGCCGTCGCACGGCTGATTTACGCTCCTCTAATGTCATGGAACGAAAACATGGAAACTGTGCCATAAACAGTGAATTCCTCATAAGTTGAGAGATTATGTTCAGCGTGTAGGGAGGAGGTCAGCTTTTACGAGACGTCAGCGTAAGCGCTGTTATCTCACGGCGACCCGACGGCTCAAATCCAGTAACTTTCCGTTCCTCTCGTCTGCAGTCAGGATACATGTCATTGCCAGTTAGACTGTGTTCATGATTTCACACAGAAAATGTTTGGGTAATGACTTTAGTTGAATGATTGGCTATTCTGTTTGGGAGGGAGTCAGAAGCAGACGGATGCTCTCTGAGTGTGTGAAAGATTAATGCAAACTCTGGATTACTAGTGCCATTGCAGGCATTACACCAGAGTCTATCGATTTTCCTTCAGCTCATCCGACAGAAGAAAAGAGAGAGGGCTATTCTCCACAGAGATGCTGCACGTCTGTTTTACCAAGAGCTTCACTGTCCGCATTGACTTCGTGAGTCTCCACACGAGTCATGATCTACAACATGTTGGCACTCATGACAGCACAGACATGTTGAAGACCTTGTCAACTGCATAAAACGCCACTTTCATAATCCTGTGTGTGGACAGCCTGTGTGTCTCATGGATAGCTTGTACAGGCGGTGTAGGAGTGATGAGTAGATTAAAGTGCGCAGCTCTTCACAACTCCGTCCTCAACCCACAGCGTTTGCATGTGGCCATCCAACGCATTCTCATCCTTTAACGTCATATAGAGCGCTATATGACAAAACGGCGCTATACTACGCTAAAGGCACCCGTTATCGTTAATATAACACGCGAACCCAAGACGTTATAAATCCTTTAGCGTGAATATGACACGTACACCCTACCCCACACCTAAACTTAGCCCTCACAGCACGTGTTATATTAACGATAACGGGTGCCATGTGCGTAGTATAGCGCCGTTTTGTCATATAGCGCTCTATATGACGTTAAAGGATGAGAACGGGCTGGGCCATCCATATAAAGTACATGAGGATTTTACTTCTCTTGGAACAAGTCATGAAACTGGTAGATGTACGTCAGCTCTGAGACGACCTTTGAGGGTTGATCCACGAAAACCATCTCCTGAACTCTCCAGCCGGTAGTGTGTGAAGATGCTGTGGATAAAACAAGTGTCTGCTAAACAACAGATAGATGTCAGTGGTCTTGTGAACAAGTGTAATACAAATGAATCTGACGTTTCATGACACTGACATTATAACCCTTTTGCGGACCCCTGAAAGCTGATGATAAATCCACCAGTTATTTATTTTACTCGGTTTAACTACAGCGCAAACTCGAACATATACAAGCTGCTGGACAACCTAATAATAGAAGTCTAGTCTTAAAAATATTAAAGGGGTGGCAAAGTATGATTTCACTTTTCTAATTTTAGTTAGTGTGTAATAATGTTGCTGTTTGAGCAAAAACAACATAATCAAAGTTACAACGCTCAAAGTTCAAAGCAAAGGAAGATATTTGCTTTTAAAGAAAAGGACTACAACTAACGGCTGGTAGGGACTACAGGACATTGCTCCCGGGTTAGTGACCTAGATATTCAAAACAGAATATCTAGATGGCGGTTTTAAAACTCAACCATGTGCAAACCAGTCATTTGTGTAACTTCAGTTATTATTTTATTTTTTGGACAATGTGTAATTATCCTTTATGTGACGTACATTATTCAGGGCAGAACTTAATTATACAATTGTAAAATGCAATTTCTATGACTCCCTCATAAAGGAGTAGTTCACTTTTAAAAAAACGTTTGCTGATAATTTACTCGCCCCCGTGTCATCCATGATGTCCATGTCTTTCTTTCTTCAGTCGAAAAGAAATTAAGGTTTTTGATGAAAACATTCCAGGATTTTCTGCATATAATGGACTTCAATGGGGTCCAAACGGTTCAAGGTCCAAAAGACAGTTTCAGTGCAAACTGTTCAAAGCGCTTTAAAAGATTCCAGATGATGAATAAGGGTCTTATCAAGCGAAACGATCGCTCATTTAAAAAATAAATAACAAAGTTTAAGTTTTATAAGCTCAACTGCTCGCCTTGCTCTGTTCTGTGATGCGCGTTCGTGACTCTCCTGTTCGAACTCGTTCATCAAAATGAACAAACCTTTTTTTGAGTCATGACTCGAAGGGTCCTTGATAAGACCCTTATTCATCGTCTGGTGTCGTTTAAAGCCCTTTGAACAGTTTGCACTGAAACTGTCATTTGAACCTTGAACCGTTTGGACCCCATTGAAGTCCATTATATGGAGAAAATCCTGGAATGTTTTCATCAAAAACCCTCATTTTTTTTAACTGAAGAAAGAAAGACATGGACATCTTGGATGACACGGGGGCGAGTAAATTATCAGCAAAATTTTTTTAAAAGTGAACTACTCCTTTAATGTCATTGAATGATGCACATCTCGCAGATTTTAGCGCTTGCACACTTACACAGAACAGGGAATCTGTGTGGTGATGGATCAGAACCGCTATTAAGCTGAATATCCTTTAAAATGATGTTTAAGCAGACAAGCTTGGACTGGGAAAATCCTCAGGGTGGGACATTTGTAAAAGTCTATCAGAGTAAATGGCTTGTGTGTGTGTGTGTGACTGCTGATAGATGTTGCTCTAGTTGTGTCAGAGCTGTGGCCACGTTTGGGCAGGTGTGTCTTTGGCTCAGACACGTATCGCCACGAAACAATCAGCTCATTGTGCAACATCTACATTCCAGCGCCACATGAGCGTCTCAGAGCTGCTCTCCGGGGCCATCTGTGGCCACACACACCTAGCGCTGCCGAGGACACACACACACACACACACACACCTACAGGACTCGCTGTTTCACTGAATAAACATCCAGCTGATCTCACCTATTTCTGTTAACAGTTCTTGCTCTTCAAACTGTGGTCTTTCATGACTCGATTAGACCCGGTTTCTTGTGTCTTGTGTTCTGGGAGTGCCGGAGAGTCTTCAGAGCTGTATTTTGTTAGCTGGGTTGTGTGTCTGGACAAGGTCCCTAAGCTGTTTTATAGTTTAACCAGCCTTGACTTGTTGATGGTGACATGTTTCTGCTGACTCGAGGATCAGTGTCTAAGCTGCAGTCGATGCTTGAAAGGCTTTTGGCATGTGCTGGTGCCTGCGTTTTCCACCCTTGACTGAAAGCATATGCTGCGTACAGTGTTAGCGTGAGTTAGCCTGTGTGCATGTGTATGCATATGTGTTAGCTTGTGTGTGTGTGTGTCCGTGGGTTCCTGGCCATTTCCGACACATCTGGCAGTGCTTGGCTCCTTCAGGTGAATCATGTCTCTTGGGAGGCTGGCTCATTCTCTGTGTGTGTGTGTGTGTGTGAGTGTGATGGGAGGCTGGATCATTCTCTGTGTGTGTGTGTGATGGGATGGGAGGCTGGATCACTCTGTGTATGTGTGTGTGTGTGTGTGTGTGATGGGAGTCTGACTTCCAGCGGTGTGGCATCTGCAGTGGCAGGAAGTGTGTGAATCTCTCAGAGTTAATTCAGACACACATGCTTTTGTAATTCCCCCGTCGCCCCCCCGACCCTTAAAGGGGAAGGGCCGAACAGCGTCTGCACTCGCGGCCTGATGATCTTCTGTTAGGAGTGGCGAGAGATTACTGGCTGAGACAGAAGCCGAGCGCAGGCTAACCCTGCAGGAGAACGACAGCACAGGTAACTTCAGCTCTGACAGGGGTTCACACTTACAAGCCCAAACACACACACACACACACACCAGCTGCCCGGGGCGGCGCATGCCTCATCTGCGATCACAGATAACAGCCCTAAACTGCTCCACACCAACAGCTTCTGCACATTTACCCTCACCGTCACACACCAGATCAAAGCTGGACAATCGATCGCACATGAACCGTCCTGATGTTGAAACAGAGTCTCCTCTCTCTGTCACAGCTGTGTGTGTGTGTGTGTGTGTGTGTTCACAGGCGGAGGGAGGCTGTTTTGGAGGAAAGGGTCATGAGTGTTACAGGAGAATCAAACAGCGAGAGAGATTGTCTCCACCCTAATGAAGAGACGAGAGGATGAAGACACGAAACACCAAATACACCCCGTACTAAAATAAACCAGCTCTGCCCACACACACACACACACTTCATGCAGACACACTGCACTCTGACACCAGGTCATGTGTGTGTGTGTGTGTGATGGTGCAGGTTGGACACACAATTTGTTTCACCATTACATTCTAACGAATTATTCTGGTTCAGATTGAAGAATCTGCATCTTTGGACTGACGGCAGAAACTCGTTCTGAAACTGAGTCACAGGAGCAAAGTCAGTCTTTGTGTTTTACTCTCTCGGTGTGTGTCATTCTGAACCATTCATGAGCTTCGATCGGGTCGCTGGCACACAGGAGCTTGGTGTCCCGACGAGCCGAATCATGTTCAGAGTTTGTATTGCTCTAAAATGAAACATGTTTGTCAGATCGTGTGCAGTGTCGGGATTGTAGATCACACTTTAAAACTTACTAGCAACTAAACGCTTACCAGTTCCCTCTGCCAATACTAATGTCTAGGATAACTAATGTAATTCTACTAGCATTAACATGAAAGAATGGGTATTGTGTCACAAAGTGATAGTGATGCTAACTATTGTGTGTGTGTGTGTGTGTGTGTGTGTGTGTGTGTAGAATCAGCTCCAGGCACTAGAGAGGATTAATAAAGTGCAGAAAATGTCAGTTCCAGTCTGCAATGTGTGTGTGTGTGTGTGTGTGTGTGTGTATGTGTGTGTGAGGACACGCCGCTGAGCGCAGTGTGTGTGTGTGTGAGGACGGGCTGCTGAGCGCAGTGTGTGTGTGTGTGAGGAGGTGTGCAGTGTTTGGCTGGTAATACTGAACGCTGTCCCTGTGAAAGATTCCAGAAGCTTCTCCTGCTCTCAGGGCTCCTGGGTCACGCGTTTGTCATCATGACCTCTGACCCCTCAGGCCAGCGTGGCAGCAGGAATGCAGGAGATGTTTACGCTGATGGAACTGATGGAGTCCAGGTGCCGTTTCTCTTTCTCTGTGCTGCTCAGTCACTCCCTCTTTTCTGCTTGTTATTAGTTTTATATGGATTAAACATGTAATGTGTGTGTACGACTGCTCACACTTTCAGTTGCTGTTTTGTGAGAAAACCTCCGACAACTGCATTTCAGAGGCAAATGTTTATGATGAATATATATGGAGGAGAGGAAGGCATTGCAGTGTCTCTCTCGCCATCATTCATCCGCTGATGGCTTTTTGAAGTGCTCTCTAACTTCTGGAAAGTTTTCCACCCCCCCCCCTTTTAAAAGGCCATTAAACTGTGTTGTAATGCAAACGGTAATTCTAAAGAGACCAAACAGGTGTCCGATGTGCAGGCAGCGTGTCTAATGTAGCTATTACATGGACAACAGCAGATTATCATAAAAGCATCTCTCCTTAATGTGGACTGGACTGATCAATAGCAGACTGGCGATGAGACGTGCGCACACACACACACACACACACACACGCAAGCACACACACATTGCAGACTGGAACTGACATTTTCTGCACTTTATTAATCCTCTCTAGTGACCTGAGCTGATTCTACACACACACACACACACACACACACACACACACCCCATGTGTTGATGAAGCCGTGTTTCACTGTCACCTTGTGCTCAAGAGCCGTTGATTGTTCTGCTCATCCCAATAGAAGGGAATTCCAGCTTGGTTTGGGATTAGGGTTAGGGTCAGATTTTACGTTATCCCATTTAGCTTTGCTGTGGTCTACAAACATCTGTGTGTACTTCGCCTGGGGTCATTCCTGAGCGAGAGAAGACACAGGTCAGAGGTCATCAGCTCCTCCATCTGACGTAACATCTCTTTGAGAGTGGCATGTGTGTGGATCTGAACACGAGTCTTCTCATGTGTGTGGATCTGAACACGAGGACTTCTCATGTGTGTGGATCTGAACACGAGACTTCTCATGTGTGTGGATCTGAACACGAGGACTTCTCATGTGTGTGGATCTGAACACGAGACTTCTCATGTGTGTGGATCTGAACACGAGGACTTCTCATGTGTGTGGATCTGAACACGAGACTTCTCATGTGTGTGGATCTGAACACGAGACTTCTCATGTGTGTGGATCTGAACACGAGACTTCTCATGTGTGTGGATCTGAACACGAGGACTTCTCATGTGTGTGGATCTGAACACGGGGACTTCTCATGTGTGTGGATCTGAACACGAGGACTTCTCATGTGTGTGGATCTGAACACGAGGACTTCTCATGTGTGTGGATCTGAACACGAGGTCTTCTCATGTGTGTGGATCTGAACACGAGACTTCTCATGTGTGTGGATCTGAACACGAGTCTTCTCATGTGTGTGGATCTGAACACGAGTCTTCTCATGTGTGTGGATCTGAACACGAGGACTTCTCATGTGTGTGGATCTGAACACGAGACTTCTCATGTGTGTGGATCTGAACACGAGACTTCTCATGTGTGTGGATCTGAACACGAGACTTCTCATGTGTGTGGATCTGAACACGAGGTCTTCTCATGTGTGTGGATCTGAACACGAGGACTTCTCATGTGTGTGGATCTGAACACGAGACTTCTCATGTGTGTGGATCTGAACACGAGACTTCTCATGTGTGTGGATCTGAACACGAGGACTTCTCATGTGTGTGGATCTGAACACGAGACTTCTCATGTGTGTGGATCTGAACACGAGGACTTCTCATGTGTGTGGATCTGAACACGAGTCTTCTCATGTGTGTGGATCTGAACACGAGACTTCTCATGTGTGTGGATCTGAACACGAGGACTTCTCATGTGTGTGGATCTGAACACGAGGACTTCTCATGTGTGTGGATCTGAACACGAGGACTTCTCATGTGTGTGGATCTGAACACGAGGACTTCTCATGTGTGTGGATCTGAACACGAGACTTCTCATGTGTGTGGATCTGAACACGAGGACTTCTCATGTGTGTGGATCTGAACACGAGGTCTTCTCATGTGTGTGGATCTGAACACGAGTCTTCTCATGTGTGTGGATCTGAACACGAGGACTTCTCATGTGTGTGGATCTGAACACGAGACTTCTCATGTGTGTGGATCTGAACACGAGACTTCTCATGTGTGTGGATCTGAACACGAGTCTTCTCATGTGTGTGGATCTGAACACGAGGACTTCTCATGTGTGTGGATCTGAACACGAGGACTTCTCATGTGTGTGGATCTGAACACGAGACTTCTCATGTGTGTGGATCTGAACACGAGGACTTCTCATGTGTGTGGATCTGAACACGAGACTTCTCATGTGTGTGGATCTGAACACGAGGACTTCTCATGTGTGTGGATCTGAACACGAGACTTCTCATGTGTGTGGATCTGAACACGAGGACTTCTCATGTGTGTGGATCTGAACACGAGACTTCTCATGTGTGTGGATCTGAACACGAGACTTCTCATGTGTGTGGATCTGAACACGAGGACTTCTCATGTGTGTGGATCTGAACACGAGGACTTCTCATGTGTGTGGATCTGAACACGAGGACTTCTCATGTGTGTGGATCTGAACACGAGACTTCTCATGTGTGTGGATCTGAACACGAGACTTCTCATGTGTGTGGATCTGAACACGAGGACTTCTCATGTGTGTGGATCTGAACACGAGGACTTCTCATGTGTGTGGATCTGAACACGAGACTTCTCATGTGTGTGGATCTGAACACGAGACTTCTCATGTGTGTGGATCTGAACACGAGGACTTCTCATGTGTGTGGATCTGAACACGAGGACTTCTCATGTGTGTGGATCTGAACACGAGGACTTCTCATGTGTGTGGATCTGAACACGAGACTTCTCATGTGTGTGGATCTGAACACGAGGACTTCTCATGTGTGTGGATCTGAACACGAGGACTTCTCATGTGTGTGGATCTGAACACGAGACTTCTCATGTGTGTGGATCTGAACACGAGGACTTCTCATGTGTGTGGATCTGAACACGAGGACTTCTCATGTGTGTGGATCTGAACACGAGGACTTCTCATGTGTGTGGATCTGAACACGAGGACTTCTCATGTGTGTGGATCTGAACACGAGGACTTCTCATGTGTGTGGATCTGAACACGAGGACTTCTCATGTGTGTGGATCTGAACACGAGGACTTCTCATGTGTGTGGATCTGAACACGAGGACTTCTCATGTGTGTGGATCTGAACACGAGACTTCTCATGTGTGTGGATCTGAACACGAGGACTTCTCATGTGTGTGGATCTGAACACGAGGACTTCTCATGTGTGTGGATCTGAACACGAGACTTCTCATGTGTGTGGATCTGAACACGAGGACTTCTCATGTGTGTGGATCTGAACACGAGGACTTCTCATGTGTGTGGATCTGAACACGAGGACTTCTCATGTGTGTGGATCTGAACACGAGGACTTCTCATGTGTGTGGATCTGAACACGAGGACTTCTCATGTGTGTGGATCTGAACACGAGGACTTCTCATGTGTGTGGATCTGAACACGAGGACTTCTCATGTGTGTGGATCTGAACACGAGGACTTCTCATGTGTGTGGATCTGAACACGAGGACTTCTCATGTGTGTGGATCTGAACACGAGGACTTCTCATGTGTGTGGATCTGAACACGAGGACTTCTCATGTGTGTGGATCTGAACACGAGGACTTCTCATGTGTGTGGATCTGAACACGAGGACTTCTCATGTGTGTGGATCTGAACACGAGGACTTCTCATGTGTGTGGATCTGAACACGAGGACTTCTCATGTGTGTGGATCTGAACACGAGGACTTCTCATGTGTGTGGATCTGAACACGAGGACTTCTCATGTGTGTGGATCTGAACACGAGACTTCTCATGTGTGTGGATCTGAACACGAGGACTTCTCATGTGTGTGGATCTGAACACGAGGACTTCTCATGTGTGTGGATCTGAACACGAGGACTTCTCATGTGTGTGGATCTGAACACGAGGACTTCTCATGTGTGTGGATCTGAACACGAGGACTTCTCATGTGTGTGGATCTGAACACGAGACTTCTCATGTGTGTGGATCTGAACACGAGACTTCTCATGTGTGTGGATCTGAACACGAGGACTTCTCATGTGTGTGGATCTGAACACGAGGACTTCTCATGTGTGTGGATCTGAACACGAGGACTTCTCATGTGTGTGGATCTGAACACGAGGACTTCTCATGTGTGTGGATCTGAACACGAGGACTTCTCATGTGTGTGGATCTGAACAGACTTCTCATGTGTGTGGATCTGAACACGAGACTTCTCATGTGTGTGGATCTGAACACGAGACTTCTCATGTGTGTGGATCTGAACACGAGGACTTCTCATGTGTGTGGATCTGAACACGAGACTTCTCATGTGTGTGGATCTGAACACGAGGACTTCTCATGTGTGTGGATCTGAACACGAGACTTCTCATGTGTGTGGATCTGAACACGAGGACTTCTCATGTGTGTGGATCTGAACACGAGGACTTCTCATGTGTGTGGATCTGAACACGAGGACTTCTCATGTGTGTGGATCTGAACACGAGACTTCTCATGTGTGTGGATCTGAACACGAGGACTTCTCATGTGTGTGGATCTGAACACGAGACTTCTCATGTGTGTGGATCTGAACACGAGGTCTTCTCATGTGTGTGGATCTGAACACGAGGACTTCTCATGTGTGTGGATCTGAACACGAGGACTTCTCATGTGTGTGGATCTGAACACGAGACTTCTCATGTGTGTGGATCTGAACACGAGACTTCTCATGTGTGTGGATCTGAACACGAGGACTTCTCATGTGTGTGGATCTGAACACGAGGACTTCTCATGTGTGTGGATCTGAACACGAGACTTCTCATGTGTGTGGATCTGAACACGAGGACTTCTCATGTGTGTGGATCTGAACACGAGGACTTCTCATGTGTGTGGATCTGAACACGAGGACTTCTCATGTGTGTGGATCTGAACACGAGTCTTCTCATGTGTGTGGATCTGAACACGAGGACTTCTCATGTGTGTGGATCTGAACACGAGGACTTCTCATGTGTGTGGATCTGAACACGAGGACTTCTCATGTGTGTGGATCTGAACACGAGGTCTTCTCATGTGTGTGGATCTGAACACGAGGACTTCTCATGTGTGTGGATCTGAACACGAGGACTTCTCATGTGTGTGGATCTGAACACGAGACTTCTCATGTGTGTGGATCTGAACACGAGGACTTCTCATGTGTGTGGATCTGAACACGAGGACTTCTCATGTGTGTGGATCTGAACACGAGGACTTCTCATGTGTGTGGATCTGAACACGAGGACTTCTCATGTGTGTGGATCTGAACACGAGGACTTCTCATGTGTGTGGATCTGAACACGAGGACTTCTCATGTGTGTGGATCTGAACACGAGGACTTCTCATGTGTGTGGATCTGAACACGAGGACTTCTCATGTGTGTGGATCTGAACACGAGACTTCTCATGTGTGTGGATCTGAACACGAGGACTTCTCATGTGTGTGGATCTGAACACGAGGACTTCTCATGTGTGTGGATCTGAACACGAGGACTTCTCATGTGTGTGGATCTGAACACGAGGACTTCTCATGTGTGTGGATCTGAACACGAGACTTCTCATGTGTGTGGATCTGAACACGAGGACTTCTCATGTGTGTGGATCTGAACACGAGACTTCTCATGTGTGTGGATCTGAACACGAGGACTTCTCATGTGTGTGGATCTGAACACGAGGACTTCTCATGTGTGTGGATCTGAACACGAGGACTTCTCATGTGTGTGGATCTGAACACGAGACTTCTCATGTGTGTGGATCTGAACACGAGGACTTCTCATGTGTGTGGATCTGGACACGAGACTTCTCATGTGTGTGGATCTGAACACGAGGTCTTCTCATGTGTGTGGATCTGAACACGAGGACTTCTCATGTGTGTGGATCTGAACACGAGGACTTCTCATGTGTGTGGATCTGAACACGAGGACTTCTCATGTGTGTGGATCTGAACACGAGGACTTCTCATGTGTGTGGATCTGAACACGAGGACTTCTCATGTGTGTGGATCTGAACACGAGGACTTCTCATGTGTGTGGATCTGAACACGAGGACTTCTCATGTGTGTGGATCTGAACACGAGGTCTTCTCATGTGTGTGGATCTGAACACGAGGACTTCTCATGTGTGTGGATCTGAACACGAGGACTTCTCATGTGTGTGGATCTGAACACGAGGACTTCTCATGTGTGTGGATCTGAACACGAGGACTTCTCATGTGTGTGGATCTGAACACGAGGACTTCTCATGTGTGTGGATCTGAACACGAGGACTTCTCATGTGTGTGGATCTGAACACGAGGACTTCTCATGTGTGTGGATCTGAACACGAGGACTTCTCATGTGTGTGGATCTGAACACGAGGACTTCTCATGTGTGTGGATCTGAACACGAGGACTTCTCATGTGTGTGGATCTGAACACGAGGACTTCTCATGTGTGTGGATCTGAACACGAGGACTTCTCATGTGTGTGGATCTGAACACGAGGACTTCTCATGTGTGTGGATCTGAACACGAGACTTCTCATGTGTGTGGATCTGAACACGAGGACTTCTCATGTGTGTGGATCTGAACACGAGGACTTCTCATGTGTGTGGATCTGAACACGAGGACTTCTCATGTGTGTGGATCTGAACACGAGACTTCTCATGTGTGTGGATCTGAACACGGGACTTCTCATGTGTGTGGATCTGAACACGGGACTTCTCATGTGTGTGGATCTGAACACGAGGACTTCTCATGTGTGTGGATCTGAACACGAGGACTTCTCATGTGTGTGGATCTGAACACGAGGTCTTCTCATGTGTGTGGATCTGAACACGAGGACTTCTCATGTGTGTGGATCTGAACACGGGGACTTCTCATGTGTGTGGATCTGAACACGGGGACTTCTCATGTGTGTGGATCTGAACACGGGGACTTCTCATGTGTGTGGATCTGAACACGAGGACTTCTCATGTGTGTGGATCTGAACACGGGACTTCTCATGTGTGTGGATCTGAACACGGGACTTCTCATGTGTGTGGATCTGAACACGAGGACTTCTCATGTGTGTGGATCTGAACACGAGGACTTCTCATGTGTGTGGATCTGAACACGGGACTTCTCATGTGTGTGGATCTGAACACGGGGACTTCTCATGTGTGTGGATCTGAACACGGGGACTTCTCATGTGTGTGGATCTGAACACGGGGACTTCTCATGTGTGTGGATCTGAACACGAGGACTTCTCATGTGTGTGGATCTGAACACGAGGACTTCTCATGTGTGTGGATCTGAACACGAGACTTCTCATGTGTGTGGATCTGAACACGAGACTTCTCATGTGTGTGGATCTGAACACGGGGACTTCTCATGTGTGTGGATCTGAACACGAGGACTTCTCATGTGTGTGGATCTGAACACGAGACTTCTCATGTGTGTGGATCTGAACACGGGGACTTCTCATGTGTGTGGATCTGAACACGGGGACTTCTCATGTGTGTGGATCTGAACACGAGGACTTCTCATGTGTGTGGATCTGAACACGGGGACTTCTCATGTGTGTGGATCTGAACACGAGGACTTCTCATGTGTGTGGATCTGAACACGAGGACTTCTCATGTGTGTGGATCTGAACACGAGGACTTCTCATGTGTGTGGATCTGAACACGAGGACTTCTCATGTGTGTGGATCTGAACACGAGGACTTCTCATGTGTGTGGATCTGAACACGAGGACTTCTCATGTGTGTGGATCTGAACACGAGGACTTCTCATGTGTGTGGATCTGAACACGAGGACTTCTCATGTGTGTGGATCTGAACACGAGGACTTCTCATGTGTGTGGATCTGAACACGAGGACTTCTCATGTGTGTGGATCTGAACACGAGGTCTTCTCATGTGTGTGGATCTGAACACGAGTCTTCTCATGTGTGTGGATCTGAACACGAGGACTTCTCATGTGTGTGGATCTGAACACGAGGACTTCTCATGTGTGTGGATCTGAACACGAGGACTTCTCATGTGTGTGGATCTGAACACGAGGACTTCTCATGTGTGTGGATCTGAACACGAGGACTTCTCATGTGTGTGGATCTGAACACGAGGACTTCTCATGTGTGTGGATCTGAACACGAGGACTTCTCATGTGTGTGGATCTGAACACGAGGACTTCTCATGTGTGTGGATCTGAACACGAGGACTTCTCATGTGTGTGGATCTGAACACGAGGACTTCTCATGTGTGTGGATCTGAACACGAGGACTTCTCATGTGTGTGGATCTGAACACGAGGACTTCTCATGTGTGTGGATCTGAACACGAGGTCTTCTCATGTGTGTGGATCTGAACACGAGGACTTCTCATGTGTGTGGATCTGAACACGAGACTTCTCATGTGTGTGGATCTGAACACGAGACTTCTCATGTGTGTGGATCTGAACACGAGGACTTCTCATGTGTGTGGATCTGAACACGAGGACTTCTCATGTGTGTGGATCTGAACACGAGGACTTCTCATGTGTGTGGATCTGAACACGAGGACTTCTCATGTGTGTGGATCTGAACACGAGGTCTTCTCATGTGTGTGGATCTGAACACGAGGACTTCTCATGTGTGTGGATCTGAACACGAGGTCTTCTCATGTGTGTGGATCTGAACACGAGGACTTCTCATGTGTGTGGATCTGAACACGAGGACTTCTCATGTGTGTGGATCTGAACACGAGGACTTCTCATGTGTGTGGATCTGAACACGGGGACTTCTCATGTGTGTGGATCTGAACACGGGGACTTCTCATGTGTGTGGATCTGAACACGAGGACTTCTCATGTGTGTGGATCTGAACACGAGACTTCTCATGTGTGTGGATCTGAACACGAGACTTCTCATGTGTGTGGATCTGAACACGAGACTTCTCATGTGTGTGGATCTGAACACGGGGACTTCTCATGTGTGTGGATCTGAACACGAGGACTTCTCATGTGTGTGGATCTGAACACGAGGACTTCTCATGTGTGTGGATCTGAACACGAGGACTTCTCATGTGTGTGGATCTGAACACGAGGACTTCTCATGTGTGTGGATCTGAACACGGGGACTTCTCATGTGTGTGGATCTGAACACGGGGACTTCTCATGTGTGTGGATCTGAACACGGGGACTTCTCATGTGTGTGGATCTGAACACGAGGACTTCTCATGTGTGTGGATCTGAACACGGACTTCTCATGTGTGTGGATCTGAACACGGGACTTCTCATGTGTGTGGATCTGAACACGAGGACTTCTCATGTGTGTGGATCTGAACACGGGGACTTCTCATGTGTGTGGATCTGAACACGGGGACTTCTCATGTGTGTGGATCTGAACACGAGGACTTCTCATGTGTGTGGATCTGAACACGAGGACTTCTCATGTGTGTGGATCTGAACACGAGACTTCTCATGTGTGTGGATCTGAACACGAGGACTTCTCATGTGTGTGGATCTGAACACGAGGACTTCTCATGTGTGTGGATCTGAACACGAGGTCTTCTCATGTGTGTGGATCTGAACACGAGGACTTCTCATGTGTGTGGATCTGAACACGAGGTCTTCTCATGTGTGTGGATCTGAACACGAGGACTTCTCATGTGTGTGGATCTGAACACGAGGACTTCTCATGTGTGTGGATCTGAACACGAGACTTCTCATGTGTGTGGATCTGAACACGAGGACTTCTCATGTGTGTGGATCTGAACACGAGGACTTCTCATGTGTGTGGATCTGAACACGAGGACTTCTCATGTGTGTGGATCTGAACACGGGGACTTCTCATGTGTGTGGATCTGAACACGAGGACTTCTCATGTGTGTGGATCTGAACACGGGACTTCTCATGTGTGTGGATCTGAACACGAGGACTTCTCATGTGTGTGGATCTGAACACGGGACTTCTCATGTGTGTGGATCTGAACACGAGGACTTCTCATGTGTGTGGATCTGAACACGAGGACTTCTCATGTGTGTGGATCTGAACACGAGGACTTCTCATGTGTGTGGATCTGAACACGAGGTCTTCTCATGTGTGTGGATCTGAACACGAGGACTTCTCATGTGTGTGGATCTGAACACGAGGACTTCTCATGTGTGTGGATCTGAACACGAGACTTCTCATGTGTGTGGATCTGAACACGAGGACTTCTCATGTGTGTGGATCTGAACACGAGGACTTCTCATGTGTGTGGATCTGAACACGAGGACTTCTCATGTGTGTGGATCTGAACACGAGGACTTCTCATGTGTGTGGATCTGAACACGGGGACTTCTCATGTGTGTGGATCTGAACACGAGGACTTCTCATGTGTGTGGATCTGAACACGGGGTCTTCTCATGTGTGTGGATCTGAACACGAGGACTTCTCATGTGTGTGGATCTGAACACGAGGACTTCTCATGTGTGTGGATCTGAACACGAGGACTTCTCATGTGTGTGGATCTGAACACGAGGACTTCTCATGTGTGTGGATCTGAACACGAGGACTTCTCATGTGTGTGGATCTGAACACGAGGACTTCTCATGTGTGTGGATCTGAACACGAGGACTTCTCATGTGTGTGGATCTGAACACGAGGACTTCTCATGTGTGTGGATCTGAACACGAGGACTTCTCATGTGTGTGGATCTGAACACGAGGACTTCTCATGTGTGTGGATCTGAACACGAGGACTTCTCATGTGTGTGGATCTGAACACGAGTCTTCTCATGTGTGTGGATCTGAACACGAGGACTTCTCATGTGTGTGGATCTGAACACGAGGACTTCTCATGTGTGTGGATCTGAACACGAGGACTTCTCATGTGTGTGGATCTGAACACGAGGACTTCTCATGTGTGTGGATCTGAACACGAGGTCTTCTCATGTGTGTGGATCTGAACACGAGGACTTCTCATGTGTGTGGATCTGAACACGAGGACTTCTCATGTGTGTGGATCTGAACACGAGGACTTCTCATGTGTGTGGATCTGAACACGAGGACTTCTCATGTGTGTGGATCTGAACACGAGGACTTCTCATGTGTGTGGATCTGAACACGAGGACTTCTCATGTGTGTGGATCTGAACACGGGACTTCTCATGTGTGTGGATCTGAACACGGGACTTCTCATGTGTGTGGATCTGAACACGGGGACTTCTCATGTGTGTGGATCTGAACACGAGGTCTTCTCATGTGTGTGGATCTGGACACGAGACTTCTCATGTGTGTGGATCTGAACACGAGGTCTTCTCATGTGTGTGGATCTGAACACGAGGACTTCTCATGTGTGTGGATCTGAACACGAGGACTTCTCATGTGTGTGGATCTGAACACGAGGACTTCTCATGTGTGTGGATCTGAACACGAGGACTTCTCATGTGTGTGGATCTGAACACGAGGACTTCTCATGGCCTCCAGCTTGTTCAAAGGCAATATTTTTAGAGCCACTATGAGATAGAAGCTGCTCTTCGCTGCTCTCTGTGTTTTTGAAGTACTCTCTGCAGGCACAAAGCTTTTACTCGTACCTTTTTGGATTAAAATGATCCTCATTAAAGCACTATGAGTCTTTTCATCCTTTCAGTGGTGTGAGGGAAAGCTTATTTAACATGCTTTATTGAGTTTGGAGTTGCAGAGATGTGTCAGGTTTTACTGCACAACAGTATCTCTGAAATGGTATTTTAAGTCAAGTCAATAATCAGGGAAATGCTCTGACCGTATCATGACAATTATGCAGCAGATTTTTTTTATTCTTTGAATTAGTTATATACAGTACACACACACACACACACACACGCACACTGTCAGTGCTCAGTACAGTAGAGGAGTTGGAGAGTTACGTTTATGCAGGTTATAGGGACAGTTTTCTGTCATAATTTACTCTCCCTGGTGTCGTTCCAAACCTTTCTTTCTTCTTCTTTTTTCTTGGTTGAATTTGATGCAATTTAATGTAAGAAAAGACAGAATAATTTTTTGGTGAACAATCCCTTTAATATTTAAATATAATCACTGTTCATTTGAGCTGTAATCTAAATTGTAACTGTGCAAAACTAAACAAGAACAAAAAACAAAACAAAAAACAACTTTAAACCTAAAACAAAATCTTTTTATTCTTTCAGAAATTGTAGTCAATAGTTAAATCAGAGTGTTTCTCATAAGTACAGGTTAATTATAAACGAATGAATGTTATTTAAGTTGATTGGGGCAAATATCTTTAGCGAAACAGCCCATTTGCTCTAACAGTACCCCAATTTTTTCTTGGGGTCAATAAAATACTTGATATATTTACAATCACATCAAGCTTGGCTCTTTGGAAATTCACAGAGACTGTTGTTGACATACAGCACAAGACCAACACCAAGCTTTAATTCAATGACATTTTTACTGTTGCAGTGTAAAAAACCTTCTTGTATGTTGTAGATGGGGCGATTTGTGTTTGCATGTGAAATGGAGTCAGTGTTAGCAGGGAATCTGCCAGTATGAGCCGCGTCGCTCTCGACTCCAGACCGCAGCCTGAGGGAGAAGATCAGCAAAACCAATTCTGTCTTTAAAAAAGCTATCTTACAAACAGCAGCGCTGCAATCCAGCCAATTTCTGCATGTTGATTTGATAAGCGTCCTCTGGGTCTCGCTGCACGACTGAGGGCTTCCCATGTGTGACTTCATAAAATTTGACTCTTACAAATAAAGCTTTGATCTCTTGTAAGTAATACAGATTTAACTGAATATTTCAGGCTATATTAGCTACAGAGTAATAGTCCCTGCCATTTTGCTTGTTGTAAATTTTTAGTTAAGGAGAGGAGATGCCCACTCAGTTCTCTGTCTCTGAGCGTTAAAGAAGCAAAAACCTGTTAAAACCTGCTCTGTAATGGATTAAACGCAGCATGTTTTTACCTGCTGTGTAATTGGTGTATTAAAATGTCAAGTGACTGCACCGAATGTAATATCAGCTCGATAGATATAAACTTCATGGACTGATTGTCATATGTTGTGATTACCAGAAATGTGTATTTAACGAAACGTTTTAATGTCCTTCTAACCATGTGTAGGAACGATTTTGTAGAGAACATACAATTTTCAGGTAGTTTGTTAATTGAAAAGTTTGTGTTTTTTCTGTATTTGAAGAACACGTATGACAACTGAATGGCTGCAAAGAAAAATCTGTTGAAACATACAATTCTGGCCAGCAAAAGGCATAACTTGCTGGGATTGATCAGAGGCTGTTAAAGCGCACACACACACACATCCAGTATCCAGTGCTTGAGTGTGTCTTGTGCCGGGCTGCATTGATTTAATGCATTACTCAAACTGCTGGAGAGAGAGAGAGCCGAGGTAGAGAGTCTCTCCTGACTGCATTAGGAGCCTCCAGCCTTTGTGATTCCTTTTGATCAAATCTCTGTGAGAGACGCGTGTCATGCCCTCTTCCAGCCAGCTGTGAGGGGACTGGCCCGCCACCCAGTGGGGGAGGTGTGTGTGTGTGTGTGTGAGAGAGAGAGAGATCTCTTAAGGTGAGAGGCAGAGAGTACAGCGGGTAGGAGGGTCTCATTCCACTCCCCAGCGCCCAGTTCCAGCACACACTCACACACTCACACACTCATCCTGGACGCTTTAGAGCCGCTCACACACTCACACGGGCCTGTGGACGAGCGCCGCGTTTCTCCATTGCAGGAGAGAGTGTGTGTTGTGTGGGTGAGTGTGCCTGAACTGTGAGTGATGGATCTCTCGCAGTAGAACTTGTACAGACAGGAGCTGGAATGGCAAACTGCTCAGAAACACTGGAAACTTCAGTCTGATCGAAATGTCTGAGGTAAGAAGTTTAGTTTGGGATCAAGTCTGTCTTTGAGAATTTAGATAAGAACACAAGTGGATGTTGAGTTATATGTAGATGATGTTACATTGAGGAAAAATAGGCTTTTTCCCTGTGTGGTGCTTTGAGCGAATCGGTAACTTTTGTCTGTGTTGGTCATTTATTGGTGTACGAGACATAAATTAGCATTCAGAAATGAATCCATTTTTACAGAGTTTTTCCCCATTTGCTAGCTAGATCTTTCAGGAGAAACTTTATTGTGCTGTTCAGATGGGTGTGAATGTCTTCTCAAGTGTGTGAGTGTTTGTTGGTCATCCACTGGAATGTAATTCAAGACAAGAGTAATTTCGCTGGCACAGCCATGATGCTGGAAACATGATTGTGTGTGTGTGGAATGCTTGTTTAATCTGAACACCAATGTAAAACACAATAATTATAGAGACATACCAAAAGATTTTTGTTAAGGGAACAACAGGAGTCAAATTCTTCCACTTTCTGGCAGCTTTCAGAGATCCTCTCCCGGCTCTCTCTCTGTCTTTGTGCTCATGCTGACGAGTTAATGTCCCAAAGTGGGACTGAGACCCCGTTTCTGGGCGGGCAAACACAGTTAATGGCCTTGGGGCGTGAAAGCTTTGTCTCTGCGAGTGTGTGTGTTCATTAAGCTCATGTTGATCTGTCATTGTTGTTCGCTGCTACAGGCCTGTGTTGTGAGATCTGACAGGGACTCTTTCCTCCGCTTATTTCCACACACACACACACACACACAGGTTCTACACTTTTGTGGTCCTAGGAGAACTACTAACTTGGACAGTTTGTCAAAATCATATTTGTCTAATATCAAGTGATATTCTGGATTAAAGCATATCAGTCGATATTTTAATTGTGACCGTTGGGTTGAAGTTTACACATTTTACATTGTAAAAAATCTATTCAAAAGCAATAAATTCTGAGTATATTAATGCATTTAACAGTCGCATTATTTTTAAGAAATGTAATAATTTTTTTTATTTTTAATATTCTAAATAATATGCTGTATTATTGATGTAGCCTATTTTACAATGTAGTCAAACTGTCAGCCAAAAAGCTGGATTATTGAACCGTTAGGAACCGCATACACTAGCCTAATTAACATTTAAAATTCATTCAGAAATTAAACTCAAAATGTTTCCTTGGCTGAACATAATGCACCAAGTATTTTTTGTGCTTTCCATTGACTTTTGTGATGTTCATATCAATGTGCATTTTCAAATATCGCTCTCTCTTTCTTTGTGTGTGTAAGTGCTGGTGTGTTTTTTATAGTTGAGGCTCGAGGATAAATAACTGTGATGTGATTATCGAGGCTGTTGGCCTGTATTATCTCTATATTGAGCTGTCGATTTGTGCTGAAGTGTCTATAATTAATATGAAATCGCATCGGAATGAACCTCACAGCATGTGTTTGTGCTCAGAGGAGTACTTAATATCATTTATAATTCTTTATTTAATACAAAATTATCATTAAAGCACCAGCAAAACAGTGAAACGTTTAATTCAAAACTGAATTTTATAATGTATCAATAACATGTGTCTCTCTCTTGGTTTAATGACGGCATCATTGGAGAGACCGTGACCCAAACCTAGCGATCGTGTTCTCCAGCATGAGAATAATCCAAAGAGCTTCTTGAGCTTGATAGAGATACACGCATATGTCGAAAGATGCACACACACACACACACACATTTTCAGATCTAGGTGTACATTTAAAAAGTTCAAGTATGAAACCGAACATTTTGGAGTGGACATAATGGGCGTTTGTGATCAATAAATATGTTGAATATATTCATGATTATTGTGTGTGTGGACAGGCTATTTGCTGCACGCTGGTGAACTGCAACTGTGACAGTTTCAAGCCTGGGAAACTGAGGCGGCGACTCTGCGAAGACTGTCGGCACGGCTGGGTCGCCCATGGTGAGTTTCACAGACAATATTACATTTCACACAGATGTTTTTCAAACCAGGTTTAAACACTCTTCCCGTCAACTCTCTTTGTCTTTCTGCCTCTTGTACTTTTCACAGTACTTTTTAAAAGAATATTCAGTGTTTAACACAAATTAAGCTTAATCAACTAAAAATGTTTACTGCCTTAAAAATAATTTCAACATGTCTTTCCCTTTTTTAAAAAAATGTATTTTATTTTTCTGTAACAGTTAGCCACTTAAAAAAAGAAATGAGCGTAAATCCTAAAATACTGTTTTAGAAGTGTAGTGACAAAATGTAAACAATGTGATGATGATTTTTAGTGAAGAACAAATGCTTACTAATATTTTCTTTATAAAGCTATATCCAATTTTATAAATGCAATTTTTAAAAATGTGATACATAAAAAGACCATAACATTATTTTAGAAATGAATGTAACAACTGTCCAGCTCAAATAATACCAACATTTTAACCAAAGTGAGTTTATCAAATTATATGCTTCACATTTCTAATTTTAAATCCTCAAAGAATAAATTGTTAGAAATGCTGATGTTTAAGCTTAACTTGCTCAACCTTAAATATTCCTTTAATAAACATATTTGACAAGGCAGAAATAAATGAATAAATCTGTTCATTATAAATTACTCTACGTCGTAATATTGACTTTCTGACATCAAAGCTATGTGGCATAAATTGATAAATTGATGGCCAGTTTAGAATCATTGGATATTTTGTTGTTGTTGTTGTAATTGTTATTGTTTGTAGATGATAATTATTTACAATATTGTCTGTAATTTCTCAGCCATGCACATAAGCAAATATATACAAACACACTTTTTTTACAATACATAGGCAAAATGTTTGCAACATAAAAATTTGTACAAATGCTCACTTAAAGCCTCACTTGCAAAAGAAAACAGATTCAGACGTGAACGATAGAAATGCTTTGTGAGATGCGTTGTGATTTCTGCATGCGTGATGTAAACTGCTGTCTGTTTTGCTGAATTGCAGCTCTGAGTAAGCTGAAGGTTCATCACATGTACCAAGGAAGCCAGGTGGAGATTGTTCACTCCAATGTGGTGTTTGATATCTGTAGTCTGATGCTTTATGGGACGCAAGCAATTCCAGTGCGTCTCAAGATCCTGCTGGACCGACTCTTCAGCGTCCTTAAGCAGGAGGAGGTCATTCAGATCCTAAACGCCCTAGACTGGACTCTCCAGGACTACATCCGTGGCTACGTGCTGCAGGTGAGCTGTTCCGATCACTCGACTCACACTGATCCCGCTTGAAAACATCCGTCGATTTGAGATGTATAATTACAGTTTTGTCACACGTTTCCTCAAAATTCCAGTGGTGAGCTGCTGAGATATCTTCAATCTTTTGGCTTATCAAGTATTCAGGTGCTTGAATTAAATTCATGCTAGTTCCTCTAGTGGAGAATGTAAAGTTAAAGCCTCTTCAGACCTCCAGATGAATGCTGTATGATAAAATATTTATTCTGGTTACAACATGAAGCTGCTACATGACTTTCAAAGCCTGCTGGCACTCAAGAGTAATTACAGGCGCACTGAAAGACTTGCCCGACTCGCCTCTGATCTCCCCCCCCCCATACTTCGACAGGGAAACCCGCATCATCTAAATGAAGAAAAATTATGCTCCTGAATGTATCACCCTGCTGCAGTAATTAGACCTCTCAAGTCCACATGCATTAGATGTATGCATGACTTGTTATTTAGTGACTCTGTCAATCTGTCAGAAGTTATGGAGTATTTTAGGGTCGCAGTGCGGGACATTTATTAGTGTAGACTTCATAATGCAAATTATATTCCTTCTGTGTATGTGTCTAGGATGTGGCCGGCAAGGTTTTGGACCGCTGGGCCATAATGACCTTTGAAGAGGAGATTGTGACGCTGCAGCAATTCCTGCGCTTTGGAGAGACCAAGTCCATCGTGGAGCTCATGGCTCTACAGGACAAGGAGGGGCAGGCTGTTGTTGTTCCGACCACTAGGACCAATTCTGACATCCGCAGCTTCATCGAAAGCAGCACACAGCGCTCTGTGCGGACGCCCGCTAAAGCAGAAGCACCCGGGTGTAGTAACGGACACCATTTTGAGACTCTAGTGAACAGCATGGCCCTCATGCTGCCATTGCAGCTGCTGAACTCGGTTCCGGCCCCGTTGCTGAGCTCCGGGACAGCCTGCAGCCACCAGGAGGCGCAAACGAGACGTGAGGCGTCAGAACTGAGCCTTGACGGCAGTGCTGGCTTCGACACCGGCCCCGTGAGAGCAGAGCTGCTGCTGCACACACAATCTCCAAAGATGGAGACGGAAGAGTTTAACGTGAGTGGAAACTCCTCTCCCTCCACGCCGTGCACATCCTCCATCACTTCGGAAAACACACACATGTCACCAGAGAGCAAGATGCGGTGTGCGGAGAAGAGCGGATCCTTGAAGAAGGGCCGTGTGTTCTGCAGTGCCTGTGAGAAGACCTTCTACGACAAGGGCACGCTGAAGATACACTACAACGCCGTTCATCTGAAGATCAAGCACAAGTGCACCATTGAGGGCTGCAACATGGTGTTCAGCTCTTTACGCAGTCGCAACAGGCACAGTGCTAATCCGAACCCGCGGCTGCACATGCCAATGAACCGCAATAATCGCGACAAGGACCTGCGGGGGGGCCTGAGCCCGAGCCAGGAGGACGAGCCGGAGGGCGAGAAGAGAGAGTTCGCCTCCATGCCGGAGAGCAGGACCGCCTCAAGCTTCATCATCCGCAACTCTGAGCCCAAACTGCACGGCTCTCTCTCCAGCATGAGCCAAAGCGGAATCCTCTTCCCCAATCTAAAGACTGTGCAGCCCGTGCTCCCCTTTTACCGGAGCCTGGTGACCCCAGCCGAGCTGGCCCACACGCCAGGCAACTTGCCCTCGCTCCCGCTCCTGTCCTCCTCGGTTCCCGTCAGCACCGGCCACATCCACATCCACAGCGACACGGAGCCGGCGCCCAAGAAGAAGTCTCGGAAGTCCAGCATGCCCATCAAAATCGAGAAGGACGATCTGGCAGAGGAGGGCGTGTCCGAGGAGGAGACTCCGCCCCTCAGCCCCTGCGCGCACACACACAAGTGTGACATCAGCAGCGAGGGGCGTGGCCTTGTGGACCGCGATGGTCTTCCCCGGTCCACCGCCAACTCACTGGACGCAGAATGGGACAAACTGACTCAGGAGGAGAGTTGCATCATCTCCCCGTCTTCTCCTTCTCTCTTTCACACTAAACAGAACGACGAGAAAGAAAAGGAGTCCTCAAAATGTGAAGAACCGACGTGCAGTTCAGGGCCAGACCAGCCTTGCAGCCACCGACCGGCCCGTTTCACACACGGTAGTGAGCGCTGTGCAGACGGCGGCGGCAGTGACCCGGAGAACACCAGTCCAGATGATAAAGAAGAGCAGTCGCACCCCTGCGAGATCTGCAGTAAGACATTTAAAAACCCCTACAGTGTCAAAATGCATTACCGAAACGTGCACTTGAAGGAGATGCACATGTGCACTGTGGACGGCTGCAACGCTGCGTTCCCGTCCCGCCGCAGCAGAGACCGGTAAGACGGAAATGAATGTGTGTGTAATACAGTCCATTACACCAGGCAGTTATTCAGAATCACAGGACAGTCTCTGGCTCCAGCGTTCATACATTATTTTATTTCTCCCCGTAGCAACTTTATTTTATAACAAAAGGGGCAGGTCTTAAAAGGGACGCACACAGGGCTCGACACTTAGGAGTTAACTGGTTATTTGCCCTGCCAGAATTTTCAAGAAAAGTATATGAATAAATAATGTTACGTATAGACCAGTAAATAGCCAGTGAAACATATAAATGAATGAGCAAATTACAAGCAATAGCACAAATAAATACAATAGAACAAAGACACAAATTAATAGTATTCAGATACGAAATACTTTAATGTATAAATTAAATATAAATATATATATAAATCCTATAAAAGGTAAAGAAGAGCAGATCTGAGTATTTATATTTGTCTTTTGTTCTTGAACATGAATAACTCAAGACGGAAGCAGGTATATTTCTCTACTGTCACTTTAACACCAAATGAACGGATCTGGCGAACATCAGACTTTCTCATAACCGTTTACGTTCATTAAGACTTTATTTTAACGCAGTTAAGACCTCATTTACGAGCATACTCGCCAAAACTGTGTCTGTTCGTCCGTTCGAGCTTGACAAAAGAGAACTGTGTGAGACGCATCTTTCTGTGCGTAAAACAGCGTGCACACACCGAATGGGTTTCTTTCGCGTCTTCTTGTGTTTGAACAGTTCAGGATTTCTGTTCATGGAGGTTTATGAAGACCATAGTCAGGTTCTAGTACTGCGTTCTAGTTTCCAAATAACAAGTCGATTTTTGATACCAAGCAGTCGAAATGCTTGATCTGGAAATCTGGAGCTGATTAGAACATCGCAATCATTTAGCAATGGTCCGTTATTTACCGTGAGGCCAGGGTTAGGGCCTGCTGACAGCGATGATTGATTGCTTTTATACATGAAAAAACTTAGAAACAAAAGCATGTTGGTTTTTTTCTTCAAATGTTTTTGCTTTTAATTCTCTAGACACAGTGCAAACCTGAATCTGCACCACAGGCTGTTGACCAAAGATTATTCAGGAACATCTTCTCTCCGCAGAGAGCATCCCGATCTCCCTCACAAAGAGCAGATGTCAGTCAGTCAGATGTCTGTGATCCTCAAAGCCAGCCACCGCACAGGCCTCGTCTTCCCCATGAGCAAATCCCTGGAGAGAGCCACTGAGCCAGCAGAGGGTGCTGTGGAGAACGACGCTGTGCTGGACCTGAGCACCAGAGGAAGCGCACACTCGTCCTGGGACTCAGACGTGGGCAGTGAAGAAGGGCTCCCTCTAGAGGACAGTGACGAGAGCTGCGACGGGCTCCGCGTCTCGTCTCCACCGTGCCTCAGCCTGCAGTCTCACAGCTCATCTCCCATCACGTGCCATCTCTGTCAGAAGGTTTACAGCAACAAAGGCACATTCAGGGCTCATTACAAAACGGTGCACCTTCGCCTCCTTCACAAGTGCAAAGTTCCAGGGTGTGACACGACGTTCTCCTCTGTGCGGAGCCGCAACCGACACAGTCAGAATCCTAATCTACACCGTAACCTTGTGATGAATACCTCCCTCAATCAGGAGTAGGGCAGTGCAACACACACACACATTCCTCTAAATATACATACGCGTGTAAAGTCCAGGGGGCAGAAAGTAAAAGTCCTGCCACATGTTTATTCCCACCGCTGTTTCTCTCGTTAGTTCTCTCTCCTGCCTGAAAACTGCAGTCGTTAGCAAATCCAGGAGATCCAACCAAATCCTGTGGAGGACTTTTACTTTCTGGACCTGGACTTCACAGCTCTGCCTACGCAATGATTCACTCTGAACAATTGGGGCTCAAAAGCACTGGTCACCGTACTGTACAATCAAGCACAACTGGAAGGACAATCATATTTATAATAAACCTTGACGTTATTTACCTTTTTAATGTTAAGATATGTTTTCATCTCTACCGTTATATCTACTTGAGAAACTTTACTTATATTTATTGATTTTTTTGAAAGTAGGACAGAAAGACAGATGCCTAAAAATGACTGAAGAAATAACAAAGCTGAAGATTGAAGAGACAGAGATGCTCGCCAACACACAAGAAAGCGCATACAGAATCATTTTAATATCCTGCTGTTATACAGTAAGGGTTAGGTCCATCATTCTTTACCCAAAGCCACATACAAGTCATGTTGTATTTTCCTTCTCTGCACTTTTCCACGGAGGGGACTCGTCTCTCCTCGGCACGAGACTTGATCCGGCGCGAGCCCACAGCAGATTAGAGACTGTCAGAGCGAGCGGGCGAGTGAGCACCACTGAGTGTTGGTGAGAGAGGGACCGAGAGCCCGAGCTGTGTTTAAGGTGCAGGACTCACAGGCGCTGCAGGTCGTTTTCTGGTGGTGTATTTGTGTTTGCTTGCTGTTCAGATTTGTTTTTATTACAAAAGATTTAGTGAAGCTGATAGATTGTGTTGCCGTTTCAATCAATATGCTCTTTACAGAAGCTGTTGTGTTCTTGTTGAGTAAGTTATTATATGTGTGTTTTATTTTAGGGGCCAAGCATCTGCAGTGTGTGTTCTGGCGTCGTCCCGAACACATCTGGGTTCTGTCACTTAGACTCTATCGCACAAAACAAATTCTCACATTTCTTTTGCCTTTAACTATTCAACCATACATAATTCTTTGTGATGAAATGCATTATTTTGGCAGGATTGGCTTTGTGTGTCCACACTCTCTTCTTGTTGTGAAATCTGGAAAAATCATTGAAATCAGTCTTATTGTTATTTCAGTCTGAACCCTTCCTGTCTCCGTCATTTCTACAGTTGTTACATTAAATACTGCGATGTCCTATTAAACTGACAGTAACTCCCGCTGTCGTGCTTGGCCCCTTAATCGCTGCTTTTATTTATATCGCCATAGTTGTTATTCTTGTGGAGACCAAAGATTCCTCATCCAGGATAAAGCGTGAGCAACAGAAGAGTCAAGCGCACGCATGGACACACCAGCTTTAAATGCTAAAACACAGGTTGCTCTTAAGACTTGAGATTCAGTTTTGTAAAAAATGCCTTTAGTTTAAAGTGTTGATTTGAGCATGAGGTATTAGTAAAGTCAAAGGATCGTTCCAGCGAAGGCTTAGGCTGAGGACAACAAGCCAATCTGATGCTCATAAAGCTTCTGTGAATCAGAGATGAACAACACGAGTCTCACACTGGTAATGCGAGAAGACTCTCTCTCTCTCTCTCACACACACACACACACACACACACACTCAAACCTGTGGACTTTTATTCCTTGAACTTTGAACTTCTCTTAATATGTACAATCTTCCGAGGTTATCAGGATTATTGTGACAATCTAACCCTAACCCACTATCATTTATTTGTGTTCTATCATTTTTGTATGTGTTAATAAACAATCTTAAAATATCACTAAATGTACACTTTTATACATAAACATTAAACAGGGGGAAACAAATAAAATATATGCTAAATCTTTGGTTCTTTATTGGTTAAACAATCATGAAATGACAAGCTTAACATTTTGGCAAGTAATGTATTTCTTAGCAGAAAACAAAACTGAAATCAGAAAAATGTTTTCTCCAAAGCAACATATAGTGTTGTGTTTATCAGTGATTTGCACAGTTTAAACCCCTAACCCTGGGTTCACCAAAATACCCGGGACAATAGGAGCAGATTACAGACATGATCAACAGACAGGGTGTAAATGAAAAGAAAAAAGAAAAAAAGAAGTATACATATCGATTTGCATTATAGCCTGAGGCAAGACACTTTCACCAGAAAAATAAATAACAAACATGACTTATCAACCTGCAGATTATTTTGTCCATCTAATCATGTATTATTTACTTGCAAGAATGTAGCCCCTACCAAACTCAGTAATCCGTATACTTTCAGCAACTTTCAGCAGGTTTCAATGGTTGCTTTGCACAGTGCGTGACTTTTTTTTATCTTCATGTAACGCGGCTAGAGTTTTGACACAGGGTCAGTGGGCTCTGTCTAATTCTTTCTTTTTCGCTTGTTCATCGCCATCCTTTTTTCCCCTTTACCCTTCTTTATTTTATGAGCAGGTGCCACTCGAGAAATTGGCCTGACTCAATGGAAAAGATAAAAATAGATAAAATATTCCCTTTTTACATGAATCAAGTTATGGATCTTTCTCAATTTCAACATGAACACAATAGTATATTTTTGTAGAGTCTTTTTGTAACATCTTTTACTTCACAATTGAATTAAAACAGAAAACCAGCCAATGCGACAGTTTGCTAGAACCAGTGGAAGAACCAGAACAGCTTCTGGAATGAGCTTTTATATCTGTGCTGAGGTGCATGTTGGAAACTGGGAGAAACCAAGTGTAGAAGATGAAGGGCAATGTTTGTTTAAAAATATAACAGTTTTTCAATGAGGAAACATATATTGAGATTTGGTGGTTTGTTGAATTGTATTCCTTGTTGTTTGCTTTCCTGTCAGTGGTTTTGCCCATAAGTATAAATGCCCACACGAAGATCCTACAGGATTGCCAGCCTGGGATGTAGTTTGGAGAGGGAAGGTCCAACTGAAGTAAAGGTAAGAGAGTTATTTTTATTGTTGGTTATTTTTCACTTGTACTTAATTGGTGTTGTAGATCTTTACCCTTTCTGTATATTTGTATTTTCATAACTTTTTTTTCAAACTTTAATGCAGTACAGTTTAAATTAGGGATGGGTAAATGAAGCTTCAAGAAGCAATGAGGCTTTCCCTTGACTGTTCCGGGAAAAGATTCAAAGCTTCGAGAGTGTCGAACAGCGCCATCTGGTGCTTATTTAAAATAAAGCAGCCAGAAGCTCTGGCAGATGAAGCAACCACAACACACTACAGAGTTTCAATGTTATGTGTACAAATAAAAACCTTACATGTTTGTGTTTGATTTGTTCATTTAATAAATTCATTTTCCTATTAAAGTGTGACAATAAAATATAATATAAGCTTATATTATTCAATAAGATTTAATGTAGGCCTACTCTATCTCTCTCTCTCTCTCTGTACACACACACACACACACACACACACACACACACACACACGCACACACAATGAATATAACATTGTCTGATAGGATCATCTTTTTTTTTTAAATGTATGACACTTGGCAGTGATAGTGCTTATGTAACTGTAGGAATGACAGAAAGGTGATAAAGTTTTTACTTATTTTTATTTAGAAATAAAAGCTGTTTCACAGTGTTGGGGCTGAGTCTATTTCTCCTCTTACACAGTAATTCCCCAGCCTTAGAGAACACTCTTTCACATGGCTTTCTGGAGCTGTGCAGTCTCATGTAAAGCTCTGAAATGCCTCAGCATGGATGATGTGTTGTTTCCATAAACAAGCTCTTTGTCACACACTAAGCATGTCTCCTTCTAAAAAATGTACAGGGCTTCACTAGAAATTGTGTCGCATATGTGATACGCGCATCGAAGCTTCAGTGTCATACGTAACATCACTAGTTTAAATGTAGTGATCGTAAACCAAGGCTTTCTGAAAAGTTTGGTTTACCAACTGCCATTAAACCGGAAAGAGGAGGAAGAAGAAGAAGAACAAGGCTTTCTGAAACATTTTTAGGCTTTCATCAAATTGTGCCACTCCTTGATCCCAGTTTCACCGTCTTCATTAACACAACACAGCTGAACCTCGTGAATTAGTCAGGTCTCCATTCTCTCCCAGTTCGTTACTATGGTTACTGTCGTTGGGTTAATTTACCCCAGCTGTGTCTCGTTTCCCTGATCTGTTATCTGTGTATTTAAGCCCTCTGTTTCTGCCTGGCCGTTGGCTTGCATTACTTTGACCTGCAGTTGAAGTGTGGTTCTGCTCGTGGGTTCCTCTGTTCACTGGTCTATTGATGGCTCCTGAAGTTATCTCCATCGTTGTGTGCTTTAATACATCCACCATTTTGTAACTGACGTTTATGAGCACATTTCTAAAGCAGAAATACGTGTTTGTTATTATGCCTCCTTTGATTATAGAATTGGGATGCTTGTATTGTGAGTATTTTTATTTATTTATATGAAACTAAATTTTTGTACTGCTCTTATTAACATCCCAAATAGATTTTGCAGATTGAGATTTGATGTTTGATGGGTAATTTACAGTCTCTTTTAGCAGCTGGCTTTTGCCAGTGTTTTACTGGTCTTTAAGAGTTTTAGTATATTTCACTTTATCCGCTTTCACACAGATTTTTGGATTTATTATTATTGTTGTTGTCATTGTTTCTTTAATTTGGTGTATCATGTTAATTTTTCTGTTTTCTCTGTAGATCTGAGATGTAAATGGGTCTGATGTGAACTCTATCACTGAGATCGGGTCTGATGTGAACTCTATCACTGAGATCGGATCATTCGTGTAGTGCTTTTGTCCAACGATCCACTTATGACCTGTCCTCCCAGACAGCAAACTAACATTGAATCAACGTGGAAACGACGTCTCTCATGACATTGAAACAACGTTGATTTGCTCATCGAATTAACGTTGAACCAACGTCAGACGCGGCATTCTTCAAAGCTAAATGAAATCGAAAATTGGTTGGCTTTCATAACGTTGAAACGACGCGTTGATTTCAAGTTGATTTTCCGTTAGTTTTGAAAGAATGACGCGTCTGACGTTGGTTCAACCTTAATTCGATGAGCAAAACAATGTCAGATCAACGTTGTTTCGATGTCATATTTCCACGTTGATTCAATGTCAGTTTGCTATCTGGGCTGTGTTTTTGGATGAATTAACTTTTCTAATGAATTAATGTAATTTTATGATTTTTGTTCCAGTGAGCTCTTGATTGGAATGAGTCCTGCATGTGTGTGATCTGATTTGTGTTTTTGCAGGAGCTGTTTAGGGATATAAAGGCATCTGAGTGAGTCAGAGTTCAGATACAGAGGGTTGCCACATGTAGTGACCGGTGAAGTTCAGGTGAGATATGACATGGTCACTGATGACTGCTTGTTAATGTTAATTTGTTAACTTGCCCATTTTGCCAACATAATCAATACTATACTTTGTAATTTGCGGTTTAAATGCTTGTTTGTTGTAATTTTTTCTCAGGACCTCCACATGCTCTTAAATGGAGTATTAGCAGATCCTCTGCATGTCTTCTGAAGCCCTCCTTGTGTGGAGATGTGAGACTTATTCTTGTTTCTATGTGCTCTTCTCTGCACTTCTTGTTCTCTTAAACCTTTTCTTTTGCACCTCACACTGTTTTAACCGTAATATTATGTAAAGAAACTTTTATTTTGGATGCAATTAATCATGATTTATCATTTCACAGCCCTAGATTGGATGAGATTACACAGCCCTATGTGAATTGACTTGATTTATTACATTGCCTATTGTACTTCCTAATTTATGTAGAGAAGAAGACTATTGACAAATGTGTGTGAAACAAAGAAGCTGGCTTAATTACTATTAATTAGCTAGAACCTCTCCGCTGCCCCTCCCGGTCTTGGAAATCTCGACCTGGAACCGCTTCTCCCCTCTTAGCGCGTCGGAACGCGACGCCACCGTGATCATGGGCACATCCATGGTCCGTCATGCCCGTGCTACCTCAGGTAAGGATAAGGTGTGCACTCACTGCTTTCCTGGTGCTCATGTTCTTGATATTGCTGCACAGGTTCCCGAGATCCTGAAGTTGATGTGTGCGTCGGAGCTGTTGTGCTGAACATGGGAGCGAACGACATCAGGCTGAGGTTCTGAAGGACTACAGGAGCCTGATCGAGACGGTACGCAACACATCGCCTGAAGCAACGAGCCTTGCACATCTAACCCTTTCTGGGTCTTCTTTAAATAATCTTTTCTAGATTTTTTTTTTTCGACTAAGTTTCACTAGTCGTCTTCTAATTGATTTATCTTTAAAAAAGAAAATACATTTCTAATCCTTAAGCACATCCACGCACATGCTATTTAGCTGGCGCTTAACTGTTCAATTACTGGCCAGAATTGAACAGTTAAAGCCCCCCGCTGGGCGCCATGTTTTACGGTGTGTGCTTTAATCTTAACACCTTTTAACCTTATTTATTATCCTCAGGTTAGGTCGAGTAAGTCAAATCTGCCCTAAATCATTAGCATTCGATTGGTATTTACAATTGTTCAGATGACTTCTCTGTGGTCCGTTCTTGCTTAAGGTTTAACAACACTACTAGATGATTACTTGTAATTAGCATTAGTTATTTATTAATGTAAATATTGCAGAAAGAAAAGTTAGGCTCAAACTTAAATTCTTTATGCTCAAACTCTGAAATCTACTCCTGTGTAAGGGAAATCATTATGGACATCAGCTATGCTAATTATTTCCCATCTGTTTTCTGCTGTTATCTCGGGACGCTTGTCCCGAGAAAAATGGCGTTCCTCAACTTCAGTTTGTCGGAACTGCTGTACTGCACGTGGGAGTGAACGACATCAGGCTGAGGTTCTGAAGAAGTTCTACAGGAGCCTGATCGAGACGGTACGCAACATATCGCCTAAAGCAACGATCATCGTATCTGGGCCGCTTCCCATGTACAGACAAGGACAGGAAAGGTTCAGTAGATTATTTGCATACGCCTAATAAATAGTAAGTCAAAGTCCAAATCACAGTCTTTGTTGTCCAAACGTAATTGATATGCTTAGTGTGGAACATTATCTTGAAACTGTGTCTATTCCTTGTTTAGTGACGCCTGTGGAGAGACGACTCTGCCTGTGAGCTGCTGGATCGGCGGTCAGCGCTTGAAACATCACACGCCGATGCTCACAAGTCAGTGGTTAGTTACTCTTTGACTCTGACTTCGTCTACTCCATGCGTTTCTTTGTCCAGGAGGACGCGATCATCTCTGGCTTCATTCAGTCCGGCACCGACACAACACCCTGGATCACACAGCGGAAGACGCGAGCCAGGACCAGAGCAAGAACCTCTTCGCCGCCCGGAACTGCTCATCCACTCTTCTCGAGTCGGAACGCGACGCCACCGTGATCATGGGCACGTCCATGGTCCGTCATGTCCATGGTCCGTCATGTCCGTGCTACCTCAGGTAAGGATAAGGTGCGCACTCACTGCTTTCCTGGTGCTCATGTTCTTGATGTTGCTGCACAGGTTCCCGAGATCCTGAACGGTGATGAGCGTGGCAGAACTGTTGTGCTGAACGTGGGAGCGAACGACATCAGGCTGAGGTTCTGAAGAAGGACTACAGGAGCCTGATCGAGACGGTACGCAAGACATCGCCTGAAGCAACGAGCCTTGCACATCTAACCCTTTCTGGGTCTTCTTTAAATAATCTTTTCTAGATTTTTTTTTTCGACTATGTTTCACTAGTCGTCTTCTAATTGATTTATCTTTAAAAAAGAAAATAAATTTCTAATCTTTAAGCACATCCACGCACATGCTATTTAGCTGGCGCTTAACTGTTCAATTACTGGCCAGAATTGAACAGTTAAAGCCCCACGCTGGGCGCCATGTTTTACGGTGTGTGCTTTAATCTTAACACCTTTTAACCTTATTATTTATTATCCTCAGGTTAGGTCGAATAAGTCAAATCTGCCCTAGATCATTAGCATTCGATTGCTATTTACAATTGTTCAAATGACTTCTCTGTGGTCAGTTCTTGCTTAAGGTTTATTAACACTGCTAGAAGATTACTTGTAATTAGCATTAGTTATTTATTAATGTAAATATTCCAGAAATAAAAGTTAGGCTCAAATTTAAATTCCTCATGCTCAAACTCTGGAATCTACTCCTGTGTAAGGGAAATCATTATGGACATCAGCTATGCTAATTATTTCCCATCTGTTTTCTGCTGTTATCTCGGGACGCTTGTCCCGAGAAAAATGGCGTTCCTCAACTTCAGTTTGTCGGAACTGCTGTACTGCACGTGGGAGTGAACGACATCAGGCTGAGGTTCTGAAGAAGTTCTACAGGAGCCTGATCGAGACGGTACGCAACACAACACCTGAAGCAACGATCATCGTGTCTGGGCCGCTTCCCACATACAGACAAGGACAGGAAAGGATCAGTAGATTATTTGCACACACCTAATAAATAGTATGTCAAAGTCCAAATCACAGTCTTTGTTGTCCAAACGTAATTGATATGCTTAGTGTGGAACATTATCTTGAAACTGTGTCTATTCCTTGTTTAGTGACGCCTGTGGAGAGACGACTCTGCCTGTGGGCTGCTGGATCGGCGGTCAGCGCTTGAAACATCACACGCCGATGCTCACAAGTCAGTGGTTAGTTACTCTTTGACTCTGACCTCGTCTACTACATGCGTTTCTTTGTCCAGGAAGACGCGATCATCTCTGGCTTCATTCAGTCCGGCACCGACACAACACCCTGGATCACACAGCGGAAGACGCGAGCCAGGACCAGAGCAAGAACCTCTCCGCCGCCCGGAACTGCTTCTCCACTCTTCTCGAGTCGGAACACGACGCCACCGTGATCATGGGCACGTCCATGGTCCGTCATGTCCATGGTCCGTCATGTCTGTGCTACCTCAGGTAAGGATAAGGTGCGCACTCACTGCTTTCCTGGTGCTCATGTTCTTGATGTTGCTCCACAGGTTCCCGAGATTCTGAACGGTGATGAGCGCGTCGGAGCTGTTGTGCTGAACGTGGGAGCGAACGACATCCGGCTGAGGTTCTGAATGACTACAGGAGCCTGATCGAGACGGTACGCAACAAATCGCCTGAAGCAACGATCGTGTCTGGTCTGCTTCCCACATACAGACAGGACTAGTAAGTCAAAGTCCAAATCACAGTCTTTGTTGTCCGAACTTAATTGATATGGTTGGTGTGGAACATTATATTGAAACTTTGTCTGTTCCTCGTTTAGTGACACCTGTGGAGAGACGACTCTGCCTGTGAGCTGCTGGATCGGTGGTCAGCGCTTGAAACATCACATGCCGATGCTCACAAGTCAGTGGTTAGTTACTCTTTGACTCTGACTTCATCTACTCCATGCATTTCTCTGCCCAGGTGGACGCGATCATCTCTGGCTTCATTCACTCTGGCACCGACACAACACCATGGATCACACAGCGGAAGACACGAGCCAGTACCAGAGCTAGAACCTCTCCGTCGCCCCTCCCGGTCTTGGAGATCTCGACCCGGAACCGCTTCTCCCCTCTT
>NW_024121225.1:0-27500 GCF_016745375.1 Pimephales promelas
GGTTCCCACCACTCCCTTCCGGGACCAGGTGGTGAACCTGCAAGCGCTGCCCCCGGAGGAGGCAGACCCAGCCTTGGCACTGCTCTGTCCGGTACGTGCTCTCCGCACCTATGTCGACAGAACGCAGTGTTTCAGGACCTCAGACCAGCTCTTTGTCTGTCATGGAGGGAGCCAGAAGGGAAGGGCTCTCTCAAAGCAACGACTGTCCCACTGGATTGTGGATGCCATTGCTTTGTCTTACCAGCAGCAAGGCCTTCCGTGCCCCCTTGGTGTGACGGCCCATTCCACTCGGAGTGTGGCCTCCTCTTGGGCCTTAGCGCACGGTGCCTCGCTAACAGACATCTGCAGAGCTGCAGGCTGGGCGACACCCAACACCTTCGCCAGATTCTATAATCTGCGAATTGAGCCGGTATCCTCTCACGTACTCGTTTCGGCCAGTTCTGGATCCGCTCAGGTGTCTTCGCTTGCTCGCCACTCCACTCCCCGGACTGGATAAGTGCGATATTTCCTCAGTTCTTCCATTGAAGCCTTGAGTCCTCCAGCACCGACGATGCGGGCACCACTGCTGTGGCTCTGGATGCTGGCTAGGTGCCTCCATGCGTACGGTTCCCCCTTGGTAACCGTCTCATGTGTATTATCCACTGTAAGCCTCTCTGAGCATGTGTCTTCCCTTGGCAAGCCATCTGCCACCCCTGGAGCTGAAATTAGTAGCCACCTGCGGTTGGTGCTCCAGTGATTCCATATGTGTTCCTATGTGGCCATATGTGTATTCGTAAGTCCTCCCTTCGGTAGGCAGCTGGTAGCATGTCCCCTTCGGGATATGTTTCCCAGTGTACCTTGGTAATCCTGTGTCTAAGTCGGATCCCCTAAGGAAAACAGGTAAGGCTCGGGGGTTAGACTTTCGCAGGGCACTGGAAGACAGCCTGAAGTTGGCGTGATGGCACAGACCCCCAATCTCCGTCACTTCTGACGTAACTCGAAGTGACTACGAAAGGGAACGTCTCGGTTACGTATGTAACCCTCGTTCCCTGAGTAGGGAACGGAGACGTTACGTCTCCCTGCCACTTCTGCTGTATCGCTGGGTAGAGGCCGAGTTCAGTCTTGGCTCCTCAGCGAAGACATACTGCGGTTGCGTTCACTTCCTCCTTTTATACTCACGGAGTAGGGCGGAGTACGCTATGCAAATTTCCGCAGCCCCAAGGCATTGCATGCCATTGGCTCGTGTTTTAATACTCGAAGAGGATTGGCTTTCTATGCGAAATCCCCCCAATCTCCGTCACTTCTGACGTAACGTCTCCGTTCCCTACTCAGGGAACGAGGGTTACATACGTAACCGAGACGTTTTCTCTAAAAGAGATCTCCGAGCAGCTGCCTGTCTCATTTGTGCAGACATTGCAAACAAAGGGGAAAACTGTTCTATGTTGTGCTGTCGAGTTACTGATGTAATGAAGTGTTAGTGCACCTGTTGCATATATATTTTAAACTTATTACATACAAGATCATGGAAAGATACCATAGTTGTATATAACAATCATAATGACAAAACAGAAAATATAAGGATCATTGGTTTGTGTACATCATAATGTGACATCATAAAATTATATTTATACACAGGAAAAAACATTAACAAGGCTAAATATCTTCATAATGGTTCTTCATAATACATTAAAAAATGTGTTGTTGTTATAAGTCTGAGGGATGAAACGAGGTGAATTCATCAAGAAAAATAGGAAAACTTTAAGAAGAAACTTTTTTGGGTATAAAATAAAGAAATTAACAACATATTCAAGAGATGACAATTTTGGGGTTTCTTAATTAAAAAATATCGTTATAAGAATAACACTGTGGGTCATATTAGTAGGGTTTAAAACATAACAACTTAAATCAACCCTAAATCTATTCAAAATATAAATGGGAAGCTGTTTCTTCAACAATACCACAACAAAATCAGCAAGTTTCATCAATATCAAGATATTTATAGATAGATGAATTAAACGTATCCTTATATCCATTATCCATATATTTTAAGTTGTTGCACTTGTTATAACGCTTAGTAGGTCACATGATAATGTCAACATGGCAGATGTCCGGTTCTCATTCATACTGAACGAGATTTGGTTATAAAGTACCTACTCTTTTAGCACTCGTTGAGTAAGTACTTATCGAAATTAAGTACCTACTCATGAAGTACCTACTCAACTCATTTTTGCACTCAGATCTAAGTCCCATGACCCTCTATCAGAATCCAGAGTTTCAAGAAGATTGGAGAAACTTGTTTTTTCGCCCAAAAAAACAAAAACAAAAAACGAAAGGGGTACCACTGTTGTTTTTTTCGGGTCGAAATTTTGAGTTGCTCTGATCTTCTTGAAACTCTGGATTCTGATAAAGGGCCATGAGACTTAGACCTGAGTGCAAAAATGGAGGCTCTAGACCCTTCCAGAGCTGAGATATTGAGATCCCACGTACCATTTATGCCATTATAAATATCTCAATATCTCAGGTTTGGAAGGGTCTAGAGCCTCCATTTTTGCACTCAGGTCTAAGTCCCATGGCCCTCTATCAGAATCCAGAGTTTCAAGAAGATCAAAGAAACTCAAAATTTCGACCCGAAAAAAACGACAGGGAATTATGAAATTGTGTAGAATTGTGAAATCATCTCCCAAATTTGTAGTTTTTTTTTTTAAATGAATTTAAACTGTATATAATATCCTTAAAAACTATGAAAGGTCCTAAGGCACAAAAATTATATGATATGCTAAAATTTTCCCAACTGAGATTAATGCATGAACAAATATTGCATTCACACCTTATTTGTCATGCATGTTATATCATAATTCCTACCATTTATTTATTTATAATGTTTTTTTTCCTTACAAATATCCTTATTTTTTGTACTTAGACTACATTTATTTTCTTGCTGTATTAAGTGCTGCTCCCTCTGGCTACATTTTCTTTGTATTCTATATAAGAAAACGAAGTTATGCAGCCATGTTTGTTTGTAAATCTTGAAATTACAATAAAAAAAGAAAGAAAGAAAGACTACAACACATTTTCCCTCCACAAAAAAATTAAAAAATAAATAAAAAATAACCAAACATTTAAATTTGACAAATATAGTGATTTGATTTATATTGTGATATATATCGATATGGCCAGAATATGGTCAGAAATGAGTTTCACTGTATCTGTGATGCCGCGCGGAAATAGCTGTGCTGTAAATCACTGAAATAAAGCCCTGAAAGCAATTACTGTAGACAAAAATATGTGTGAACTTTTCTAATAGTTTGTAAAGCACTGACAACTATGTGGTTATGAAGAACATGCTTTTGCCAAAATGAATTATGTGGTGTGTGCGTGTGTAATGTTGTTAAAACTATTTAAAATATTGAAAGTAAAACCGGTTCTGTGAATACTCAGAACATTCTCTTGAGTAATCACAAATGATGATGTAGCCTATTTGGAAAACAGTCATTTTTATGAAATATAATATAAAATAATAAAATATAATATAATCATTTGTTAATAATGAAGTTTTATCATTTAATGGTGATAGTGTTGAATATCCTATAATATAGTGTAATTTAGTTATTTTATTATAATTTAAAATTCATGTTTTGTAGTTACTAACATTCATGTCAACTTTTCAATATCTGATATGAAGTAAAAATTTTCTTTATAAAATAAAATAAAAAAATTATTGCTATGGATTTTTTCTTTTTTAGTAAACATCTAGAAGTAAATATGTAAATAAATTGCACATAAAAAATTATAAATGTTTACTTTCAAAATCCAAACTGTGTGATTATTTGCCATGGTTGCATAACCTCGTGTGTAAAAACCACGATTGCTACACCCTTGGGTTGTGCCCATCTACAACAATTCTGCTTCCATTCAGCGAAACAATATAAAGTATAATACCAAGTAAAAATTACAGCCACACCTTCTCAAAACAAACATTTTGAAAAACAGTTTCATTGTGCAAAATTGCACAGCCTTCCGATTAGAGAAAGTTGATAACGCCCAACGCTATAAAATAGACTTTCTATGAAAAAGGACGGATCTTGATCGTGACAAAGACCTACAGGTAACACGGTTTACGGTTCCTTCATTAATTAATAACTACACAAGAACCAATGAGTAGCACAATATTAACAATCTAGTAACTATTATTAACTAACAAGAAACTCTGGTAACAAACTAAGTAATAGCGCACAGATGAAAGTGGTCACTATTAATAACTACTATTTATTTAATGCTAGAGAACTACTGAAAACGTTTATTAACAATCTAGTAACTACTATTAACTAAAACAAACTCTAATTAATTAATTAATTAATTAATTAGTAAGTAGTGCACAGATGAAAGTTGTGTTTTAATGTACAATTATAATAACAACCTCAATCCCAAGAATCTCAAGAAGTCAGCAAAGTTCAGACAACAATGAAACACTTGAAGAAGATAATGCATCACTGTCAATCAAAGTAAACATGAGGATATAAATATGTAAAAACATTACGAAACAGGCAACCGTTTCAGGCATGGCTGCAGAGAAGCTTAAAGCTGCTGGTTTGACCCTTTAACTGTTTATCTAGTGTCCTGACTCCTCCTCTAACCCTAACCGTTTAGACACATGAGCACTGGGACTGAAAAACAGAGTGAATAACATTAATGAAACATGATATGGGATATTGATATTTGATATGTTTTGGTAGAAGAAGTACATGAATGGTCAGATACGATGTCCGTGCATTGTCGAAATATTTTTTTTAAATTATATAATTGTGTGAAATCGAATTATGTTTATAATTATTTCTAAATTAATCGTTTATATTCTATTTCTAAATTAATCTTTATATTCTAAATTAATCGTTGAACACATCAGACACACTTTCGGCAGAATTCTAATGTCCTTGCATTATTGAGCCGGAGGGTGGCGCTCTAATGATGACTGAGACACAGCCATCTAGAATGGCCTGAATGCGAATGTTGTTTTGGAATTCCAGTGAAGAAAACAGTCACGTCTATTCGTAGAACAAAAATAAAACAAACACAACAGAACTACTGTATAAAAGCTATTCACATGAGCACGTTTAAACTGAAGGATTTATACTTTCATTCATTTAATACGCTATACTCCACATAAGAAGAACACGCATGCAAACTAGATTGTTACCTGATGCAGACACACACGTCTTGTTCTGCAGGACAGGAGCGAGGGTTACGCGAGTAAGGTCACGAGAAAATAAGTGCCAGAGACCGCGCTACAGTTGCATTTTTTTTACCACAGATTTACACTGGTGATTTACATTTTTGTAAGTTTTTTGTTGTTGTTGTTTTATTTTATTTAAAAGGTTTTAATCAGAAATATATATTTTTTCTTGATGGCAAAATGTATCAAACAGTTTGTTTTCCAACTAGCCCAGGACTATAGAGAGAAAAGCTCATTTAAATGAATAAATTCTGCCAATTTACATATTACTAACCCCTAAATGTTTACTAGTGATGGGAAAAGTAGAGCATATACTTTTGCCATTATTGACACATCATGTCTGACAATAGCACTCCAATGCAGTCATTATATTTCATAATAAATATCAGATTTAACTGTAAAACTCACAAGAAAACTCACCAGTGTCTATGTTGTTCTTCAAGGTTGATGCTACCCTCTACTGTACAGCAGAGAAAACAGATTTTCTTATCACCTTTAGTTTGTTGTGCACTGAAACAGAACATCTGTTTCATAATTTCCAAATCAGCTGACACTCAACATGAAGATCTGTGCCAAAGCTAACTAGAAATGTTCAACTCTATGCTGAACACACACATTAACACTAACTACACGTCCTGCGTGACTCAATCAGATCAAATGTCAGTCATTATAAAATGTTGACAGACAGGAAAGCATCCACTGCCTCAATATCATCGCTTCTGCCAGCACTTTATTGCTGAAATATCTAAAGTGGTTTTCCTGTCCACTTTTGAGTGATTTAATGAGCTTAATTGGTTTATTTGTTTGTATATCAGCCCAAGGTTCAAGTTTGACACTTCATCATTATATTAATCTTTAAACTAAGCGATATGCACTACTCTATCCTCTCTCAATATTGTTTTTAATTTACACAGAAAATGTGTTCAGCAGTTTCTGCACGCTGTCCAAAACTTCACAAATAAAATAAAATAAGAAAAACTTTCATTTCAAATAGCAAAGGATAGTGATGAACATAACTCACAGTTAAATAAAACTGTTATAAATGATTACTTTATAAGGAAGGAATCATATCCTGTACTGTAAATGACTGGAGAATAGGGAAGTCTAAAGAAGAGACTTTGACCTGCCACTAAATCATCAATCAATCATAATCACTAAATCCATCATCCAGACAGACAGAAAGAAGATAAACTGATCTCAAAAACATTAAGAAGCACTAATTCGGGTGGAGTTTCCTAAAATGATGGGACACTGTAGAGTATTGACTAGCGAGTGTTTCAGTGCATCAATCAGAACCAATGAGTATTCAGTGGTTTGGGTTCAGTATTCAGTGCTTTGGGTTCAGTATTCAGTGGTTTGGGTTCAGTATTCAGTGCTTTGGGTTCAGTATTCAGTGGTTTGGGTTCAGTATTCAGAGCTTTGGGTTCAGTATTCAGTGCTTTGGGTTCAGTATTCAGAGGTTTGGGTTCAGTATTCAGAGCTTTGGGTTCAGTATTCAGTGCTTTGGGTTCAGTATTCAGTGCTTTGGGTTCAGTATTCAGTGGTTTGGGTTCAGTATTCAGAGCTTTGGGTTCAGTATTCAGTGCTTTGGGTTCAGTATTCAGTGGTTTGGGTTCAGTATTCAGAGCTTTGGGTTCAGTATTCAGTGCTTTGGGTTCAGTATTCAGAGGTTTGGGTTCAGTATTCAGAGCTTTGGGTTCAGTATTCAGTGCTTTGGGTTCAGTATTCAGTGCTTTGGGTTCAGTATTCAGTGCTTTGGGTTCAGTATTCAGAGCTTTGGGTTCAGTATTCAGAGCTTTGGGTTCAGTATTCAGTGTTTAGGTTCAGTATTCAGTGCTTTGGGGTCAGTATTCAGTGGTTTGGGTTCAGTATTCAGTGCTTTGGGTTCAGTATTCAGTGCTTTGGGTTCAGTATTCAGTGCTTTGGGTTCAGTATTCAGAGCTTTGGGTTCAGTATTCAGTGGTTTGGGTTCAGTATTCAGAGCTTTGGGTTCAGTATTCAGTGGTTTGGGTTCAGTATTTAGTGGTTTGGGTTCAGTATTCAGTGGTTTGGGTTCAGTATTCAGAGCTTTGGGTTCAGTATTCAGAGCTTTGGGTTCAGTATTCAGTGCTTTGGGTTCAGTATTCAGTGGTTTGGGTTCAGTATTCAGTGGTTTGGGTTCAGTATTCAGAGCTTTGGGTTCAGTATTCAGTGGTTTGGGTTCAGTATTCAGTGCTTTGGGTTCAGTATTCAGTGGTTTGGGTTCAGTATTCAGTGGTTTGGGTTCAGTATTCAGTGGTTTGGGTTCAGTGGTTTGGGTTCAGTATTCAGTGGTTTGAGTTCAGTATTCAGTGCTTTGGGTTCAGTATTCAGAGCTTTGGGTTTCAGTATTCAGTGCTTTGGGTTCAGTATTCAGTGCTTTGGGTTCAGTATTCAGTGGTTTGGGTTCAGTATTCAGTGCTTTGGGTTCAGTATTCAGTGGTTTGGGTTCAGTATTCAGTGGTTTGGGTTCAGTATTCAGTGGTTTGGGTTCAGTATTCAGTGCTTTGGGTTCAGTATTCAGTGGTTTGGGTTCAGTATTCAGTGGTTTGGGTTCAGTATTCAGTGGTTTGGGTTCAGTATTCAGTGGTTTGGGTTCAGTATTCAGAGCTTTGGGTTTCAGTATTCAGTGCTTTGGGTTCAGTATTCAGTGCTTTGGGTTCAGTATTCAGTGGTTTGGGTTCAGTATTCAGAGCTTTGGGTTCAGTATTCAGTGCTTTGGGTTCAGTATTCAGTGGTTTGGGTTCAGTATTCAGAGCTTTGGGTTCAGTATTCAGTGCTTTGGGTTCAGTATTCAGTGGTTTGGGTTCAGTATTCAGTGGTTTGGGTTCAGTATTCAGAGCTTTGGGTTCAGTATTCAGTGCTTTGGGTTCAGTATTCAGTGCTTTGGGTTCAGTATTCAGTGCTTTGGGTTCAGTATTCAGTGCTTTGGGTTCAGTATTCAGTGGTTTGGGTTCAGTATTCAGAGCTTTGGGTTCAGTATTCAGTGTTTGGGTTCAGTATTCAGTGTTTGGGTTCAGTATTCAGTGGTTTGGGTTCAGTATTCAGTGCTTTGGGTTCAGTATTCAGAGCTTTGGGTTCAGTATTCAGTGGTTTGGGTTCAGTATTCAGTGGTTTGGGTTTGGGTTCAGTATTCAGTGGTTTGGGTTCAGAATTCAGAGCTTTGGGTTCAGTATTCAGAGCTTTGGGTTCAGTATTCAGAGCTTTGGGTTCAGTATTCAGAGCTTTGGGTTCAGTATTCAGTGCTTTGGGTTCAGTATTCAGTGGTTTGGGTTCACTATTCAGTGCTTTGGGTTCAGTATTCAGTGGTTTGGGTTCAGTATTCAGGGCTTTGGGTTCAGTGGTTTGGGTTCAGTATTCAGTGCTTTGGGTTCAGTGGTTTGGGTTCAGTATTCAGTGGTTTGGGTTCAGTATTCAGAGCTTTGGGTTCAGTATTCAGTGCTTTGGGTTCAGTATTCAGTGCTTTGGGTTCAGTATTCAGTGGTTTGGGTTCAGTATTCAGTGGTTTGGGTTCAGTATTCAGAGCTTTGGGTTCAGTATTCAGTGGTTTGGGTTCAGTATTCAGTGGTTTGGGTTCAGTATTCAGAGCTTTGGGTTCAGTATTCAGTGGTTTGGGTTTAGTATTCAGTGCTTTGGGTTCCGTATTCAGTGCTTTGGGTTCAGTATTCAGGGGTTTGGGTTCAGTATTCAGTGGTTTGGGTTCAGTATTCAGAGGTTTGGGTTCAGTATTCAGAGCTTTGGGTTCAGTAGTCAGTGGTTTGGGTTCAGTATTCAGTGGTTTGGGTTCAGTATTCAGTGGTTTGGGTTCAGTATTCAGTGCTTTGGGTTCAGTATTCAGTGGTTTGGGTTCAGTATTCAGTGCTTTGGGTTCAGTGGTTTGGGTTCAGTATTCAGTGGTTTGGGTTCAGTATTCAGTGGTTTGGGTTCAGTATTCAGTGCTTTGGGTTCAGTGGTTTGGGTTCAGTATTCAGTGGTTTGGGTTCAGTGGTTTGGGTTCAGTATTCAGAGCTTTGGGTTCAGTATTCAGTGCTTTGGGTTCAGTATTCAGTGCTTTGGGTTCAGTATTCAGAGCTTTGGGTTCAGTATTCAGTGCTTTGGGTTCAGTATTCAGTGCTTTGGGTTCAGTATTCAGTGGTTTGGGTTCAGTATTCAGTGGTTTGAGTTCAGTATTCAGAGCTTTGGGTTCAGTTTTCAGTGGTTTGGGTTCAGTATTCAGTGCTTTGGGTTCATTATTCAGTGGTTTGGGTTCAGTATTCAGTGGTTTGGGTTCAGTATTCAGTGCTTTGGGTTCAGTATTCAGTGGTTTGGGTTCAGTGCTTTGGGTTCAGTATTCAATGGTTTGGGTTCAGTATTCAGTGGTTTGTGGTTTGGGTTCAGTATTCAGTGGTTTGGGTTCAGTATTCAGTGGTTTGGGTTCAGTATTCAGTGGTTTGGGTTCAGTATTCAGTGGTTTGGGTTCAGTGGTTTGGGTTCAGTATTCAGTGGTTTGGGTTCAGTATTCAGTGGTTTGGGTTCAGTGGTTTGGGTTCAGTATTCAGTGGTTTGGGTTCAGTATTCAGTGGTTTGGGTTCAGTATTCAGTGGTTTGGGTTCAGTGCTTTGGGTTCAGTATTCAGTGCTTTGGGTTCAGTATTCAGTGCTTTGGGTTCAGTATTCAGTGGTTTGGGTTCAGTGGTTTGGGTTCAGTATTCAGTGGTTTGGGTTCAGTGGTTTGGGTTCAGTATTCAGTGGTTTGGGTTCAGTGGTTTGGGTTCAGTATTCAGTGGTTTGGGTTCAGTATTCAGTGGTTTGGGTTCAGTGGTTTGGGTTCAGTATTCAGTGGTTTGGGTTCAGTATTCAGTGGTTTGGGTTCAGTATTCAGTGGTTTGGGTTCAGTGGTTTGGGTTCAGTATTCAGTGCTTTGGGTTCAGTATTCAGTGCTTTGGGTTCAGTATTCAGTGGTTTGGGTTCAGTGGTTTGGGTTCAGTATTCAGTGGTTTGGGTTCAGTGGTTTGGGTTCAGTATTCAGTGGTTTGGGTTCAGTATTCAGTGGTTTGGGTTCAGTGGTTTGGGTTCAGTATTCAGTGGTTTGGGTTCAGTATTCAGTGGTTTGGGTTCAGTATTCAGTGCTTTGGGTTCAGTATTCAGTGGTTGTCTGTGAGATGGGGGGGGGGGGGGGTCGAGAGAGAAGTGCTCCCTGAGGCTCAATGGATTAGACACATTCTCTCTGGAGGGGTCATTAGCACACACTGATTATCTAAAGATCCAGTGACCGCCTCCTCCTCCTGGACACGCTTCGCCCCGTGGGGTTCAGGTGAGGAGAGCAGGGGTCTGGACCGACGAGGAAGCCTGTCATCTGATATCAATGTCTGGGGTTTGGGTTTACGCCGTAGACGGAGGAATGAAATACAAGATGATGATGGTCCAATAAATGAGAATGATGTATCATAATAATATTAAACAAAAGAATGCCATAATAACTATAACATGACACAGATCAAAAATAACAACTGTACAATGTATCATAAGTGGTGCTTGATTAGTAAAGGAAACCATTATTAGTCATACATTTCAACAAACAAATTATACATAAAACCTTTTTATATATATATAAAAAAAGTTGAAAATTGCTTATTTTGATGAGTTAAAGCAATGTAAAAACATAAGTTGACAAGTAAACAAGCGCACATCCGACAGCTTTATTAAACATTTTGGGGTTTTAATTGGGGTTTACGTATCTTTTTCATAAACATTTTAATTATTTTATAGTGTCACGTGATCAATCTATAATGCTTATTTGGTACATTTCCTGTCATTACCAATGCTGAAAATTCAGTTTAATGTTTTTGTGGTTCAAAAGAACAGCATTTATTTGAAAATAGAAATGTTTTGTAACATTAAATGTCTTCCCTGTCATTTTGATCCATTTTTTTCCTGAATAAAAGTATTAATACTTTCACGGTATGTGTAATTCAAATGGCTTTAGTTGCATTACCAGAATGATGTGTCCAGGTGGCAGTAGAGGACCAGAATCCAGTGCAGGACCGAAAGCAGAAAGTTGCTCCTTGTTTGTTAAAGACACACTTGGCAAACAGCCATTTTTATATTAGTGACATTAAATGTGTGCTAATTAGCACCTGATGTTCTTTTTATTAAGATCACTCAAGCAGTCCCACTGAGATACTCTGCATCACATTACAGATTGTCAACATTATGCTGAGCTTCTTAATGAAGAGCACCCCCCCCCCCCAACTCCCACCACACACACACAAACACACACACACTTGCGTGTATAAACATAAACAAACACACAGTACGTCACACTGCTGCTTTGCCTTGTTGCTTGATATCTTGAGGTGAGGAAGACCAAATTAATTAGTGTTGTGTGAATATACATTTTAACTGCGTGTGCTTTATAAAAAAGGCCCAAATTCATATAATAACTACCTCATTTACATGTGTCAGATTTAAAAAAGAAACTTTGTATCATGCATTTTTAAAAGCACAGATGTGAGCATGAACGGTAACTCACTCCACGCATGCGCAGTCAGCGAGGGTTCATAAGCGCTGGAGTCCCGAGTCTTTCCTGCTATAATCGCTCCGGCACCATTAGCACAGATCCATTAGAGCACTCGTCCTTCTCCATCTTCCTCCACCCTCTCTTTACAGCACCTCTGAGACACTCACTGAGATCACACACACACACACTAACAGGTGCTCGGGTGGCTTTCTTTCTGTTGCATGTGCGATTTGTCTGTCCAAAAATTCTGTCTTTCTCATTTCATTAATTTTTTATACTATACAAGTTACTGTGCAACTCAGCATATCAGCATACAACTCTGAGTAATATTTATAAAAAACTTTAATGCATTAGAATAATATCTGTATAACTGTATTCAAAATATCTCCGTCCTCATTCACTATTCCCATCACTCCGCTAATATCCAGGATATCCAAATATCCAAGTTAGTGAGTGAGGGACATACAAAAACTGTAGACATTTGTAGTTGTAAACCAGAGATGACAAGCAAAAGTCTAAGCTATTGGAAAAGCTTTATCCAAAAGTTCTCCCTTTCATGATAGACATCATAGCTTTGTAAACGGCAAGACTGGCTCATCGCAAAGCATTGAATTGAGTTGGAAAACTTCTCATCCTCTGATCACAACAGCTTGTCTTCTACACAGATGGAGACGGAGCGGCTCTTTGTTCCAGCACAGCGGGGGTCTGATGTTACATAAGTCCGACTCAACACCTGTGCTGGCATCCCGCGAAGAAGAGCCGGCTACGGCACAAAGCCGAGGAAACATATTTATTTCATCGCAAGATCAAGCCTTGTCCCAGTAGTAACATTCCCATACAGTTTCAGCTTCTGAAGATGCATTTTTCATAGGGCACCATGTGCCTTTCTGTCACTCACCGCTGCAGGGCATTGGAACCACAGGATTGTATGAGGGGAGGGCAGCGGGAGGACCAAAAAAGGAAAGATTAAATATTTAAGTCTCACTCTTCCACAACACCAGAAGCCACTTGTTCGGCAGTCTCAAAAGAAAGGGGCCGAAGCCCCAGGATCAGGGGGTGGGTGCCGGGGTCACTGCCTTGTGGACCGCGGAGGAAGAAAATCGCATGGCCTGTCCGTCAATCCAGGCCTAATGATCTCCTGCGATGTCATTATTCTCTGCGGTTCGGGATATCCAAAGGCCTCATTGGGATGGAGCGGATCAACATGTGCTGTGGTGAATTTGTCATGCTGATGCTGGTGAATTGAAAATGGAGGCCAATGTAGCTTGTCACATCACACACAACAGCCTGTCAAAATAGTGAGCTGACTCACTGAGCATCATCAAAAATGAATTGCAGCGTGAGCTTGACATGCTGCCACAGACACACTCGATAACACTAGATGGGGCTCAAACTGTGGCCTGTTGTGCAGAGTACTGACACTGACTTCTAAAAATCTACCAGGAATATTCTGGGTTCGGTAAAAGTTGAGCTCAATCGAGGCATATTGTTGAGTACGGCCGAAAATAAATCTACAAATTTACAAATAATCAAAACACTTACAAACAAGGCACTTACTGCACAAAAAAAGTTAAACGGAAGGTTTAAATAATACTTGAACTGCCAATGCTATCGCACGACCAATTCTGATTACGACGTGGCTTATTCGTACGACCTCACTCGTACATTTTTTCTAAACCCCAGTGATGGGTAGGTTTAGGGGCAGGGTCAGGGGTAGGTAATTTCTACGAATTTACACGAATTAGGCAACTTGTAAAATATGTATGATTTAGCAAAAAAAAAAAAAAGAAAACGAATTCGTACAAGTGAGGTCATCTGAACACGAATTATCCACCTCGTAAAACGTACGATTTAGCAAAAATCTCATGAATTCGTACGAGTGAAGTCGTATAAATTAATACGAATTAGCCAACTCGTGAAATGTACGATTTAGCAAAAATCTTATGAATTCGTACGAGTGAAGTCATGTAAATTCGTACGAATTAGCCACATCATAAAATGTACGATTTAACAAAAATCCTATGAATTCGTACGAGTGAGGTCGTATAAATTCTTACAAATTAGCCAGCTCGTGAAAAGTACGATTTAGCAAAAATCGTATGAATTCGTACGAGTGAAGTCGTATAAATTCGTACGAATTAGCCACCTTGTAAAATGTACGATTTAGCAAAAATCTCATGAATTCGTACGAGTGAGGTCATATAAATTCATATACGAATTAGCCAACTCGTGAAATGTACGATTTAGCAAAAATCCTATGAATTCGTACGAGTGAGGTCGTATAAATTCTTACAAATTAGCCACCTCGTGAAAAGTACGATTTAGCAAAAATCTTATGAATTCGTACGAGTGAAGTCGTATAAATTCGTACGAATTAGCCACCTTGTAAAATGTATGATTTAGCAAAAATCTTATGAATTCGTACAAGTGAAGTCGTATAAATTCGTACGAATTAGCCACCTTGTAAAATGTACGATTTAGCAAAAATCTCATGAATTCGTACGAGTGAAGTCGTATAAAGTCGTACGAATTAGCCAACTCGTGAAATGTATGATTTAGCAAAAATCTTATGAATTCGTACGAGTGAGGTCATATTAATTCATACGAATTAGCCAACTCGTGAAAAGTACGATTTAGCAAAAATCTTATGAATTAGTACGAGTGAAGTGGTATAAATTCGTACGAATTAGCCACCTTGTAAAATGTACGATTTAGCAAAAATCTCATGAATTCGTACGAGTGAAGTCGTATAAATTCGTACGAATTAGCCACCTTGTAAAATGTACGATTTAGCAAAAATCTCATGAATTCGTACGAGTGAGGTCATATAAATTCATACGAATTAGCCAACTCGTGAAATGTACGATTGAGCAAAAATCCTATGAATTCGTACGAGTGAGGTCGTATAAATTCTTACAAATTAGCCACCTCGTGAAAAGTACGATTTAGCAAAAATCTTATGAATTCGTACGAGTGAAGTCGTATAAATTCGTACGAATTAGCCACCTTGTAAAATGTATGATTTAGCAAAAATCTTATGAATTCGTACAAGTGAAGTCGTATAAATTCGTACGAATTAGCCACCTTGTAAAATGTACGATTTAGCAAAAATCTCATGAATTCGTACGAGTGAAGTCGTATAAAGTCGTACGAATTAGCCAACTCGTGAAATGTATGATTTAGCAAAAATCTTATGAATTCGTACGAGTGAGGTCATATTAATTCATACGAATTAGCCAACTTGTGAAAAGTACGATTTAGCAAAAATCTTATGAATTAGTACGAGTGAAGTGGTATAAATTCGTACGAATTAGCCACCTTGTAAAATGTACGATTTAGCAAAAATCTCATGAATTCGTACGAGTGAAGTCGTATAAATTCGTACGAATTAGCCACCTTGTAAAATGTACGATTTAGCAAAAATCTCATGAATTCGTACGAGTGAGGTCATATAAATTCATACGAATTAGCCAACTCGTGAAATGTACGATTGAGCAAAAATCCTATGAATTCGTACGAGTGAGGTCATATTAATTCATACGAATTAGCCAACTCGTGAAAAGTACGATTTAGCAAAAATCTTATGAATTAGTACGAGTGAAGTGGTATAAATTCGTACGAATTAGCCACCTTGTAAAATATATACGATTTAGCAAAAATCTTATGAATTCGTACGAGTGAAGTCATATAAATTCGTACGAATTAGCCACCTCGTGTATGAGTATGATTTTAGTATTGTATGAATTAGTATGATTTAGCAAAAATCTTATGAATTCATATGAATTAGCCACCTCATAAAATGTACGATTTAGCAAAAACTTATGAATTTGTACGTCCGCCATAGTTGTTGTTTATCTTCTCATTGCCTCCTACTTCAACACAGAATTATGAAGGTTGTCGCATATCAATGAGCTGCGGGTCGGATACACGTGACCTGGCCCTTCAGATTGAAGTCGCATTTGAAAAGATCGGATCTGTGTCGTTCTGTCATGAAGAGATCAGATACAGGTCTCATAGTGGCAAAAAAAATCGGAATTGGGCCGTTAAACCTTAAACTTAAAGCGAACATCCCGTAGGAATCGCCATTGAGACTTCAGATCAGCTATAAGTAATCCAAACACCCTCTACACTTTTTCCACTGGAGTTTTATTTTACCTCGAGTCAGTGCTGCTGTTCATATGGGGAAAAGGGAATTGATGGATTACCTTTACGTTCCACATTCAACGAGCAGTTTCACTACTAATAACACCTAAAATCATTTTCTGCCTCACCAAAGAAGCTGCAAAAGCTGCTGATCCATCCAGTCTGGAGAGATGTAAATGCAATTCATGTCAGAGGGAGTTTTTTCACGTGAGCGAGAGGCAGAAAACAGCAGCGAAAGGCTCCATTAATGGGACCCAGGCTAAGGGCCTTAAATATTGCATAGACAGCAGAGTGAATCATTTCCACCTCACTCTCTCGGCCGTCTGCCCTGCGATTAACACACACACACACACACACGGGTCCACAGGTCTCGTTAGAAGGCCAAACCTGACCTCTATACTTTAATTTCTCTCTCTCTCCATCTATATGTCTGTCCGTCTGTTGGTTTGTTTCGTTGATATATGTTGAGTTAAAGGTTTTGCAGAGGGAATCTCATCACTACATCAATCAGAAAATACCATCAACAGACAAATTTCTTTCTTTTTTTTTAGGAATAAAATGTTGCCTAAAATCAAACAAATTATATATTAACAAACTCCTCTGTAAAAAGCATTTGAATAGGAAAACCTGGTAGAGCTACTGAAGTGGAGATTTATGGCAAAAACTAATTTCGAAAAAATAGTTTTTAAATGTATGCATTGTTGTTTAAATCTACAGACGCAAAAATATCAAATGCAATATAAGGAACATTTAATAAACATAAAATTGTTTCCCACTAGTCTAAATTAATTATTAAACGCCTAACAGTACAAAAAAAAAAAAAAATTGACCAGCGCATGAAAGAAATGTTGTGTCTTGCGATATGTGTAATGCCTCATTTGTGCTGTATATCTTTTAAATATCACTTCTAATAAGTCTATCTGAAATCCAAGGCAAAATAAATATGAAAAACGTTGAATTTGTTGAAACTATGTGTTCCCAGGTCCATCTTTTCATATGTAGCCAGATATGAACGTTCAGGACGTCAGAGATTTCAAATGATAAAATGTTGTTTTCCATCAATATGTCAAATAGACTGTTAAGATGGGAATAGAGAGTTTGGGCGGAGGGGGAACGGTTATTGGCAATAGAAGGACAGGCATGAATAAAAGGTGTGTCAGATAACCACACACAGCTGACAGACAGACCGCAGCTCGGCATATGTTTCATTGGCGTTCACAAGTCATCGTACTTTACACCCATTCTGCTCCTTCTGAACACACACTCCATCAATCCCTCATTATTAAGCCACTAGTGTCCTCACCCGACCATCCGACGATCAATACATGAGCCGTGTCGACGACTGGAGATCATCCTCATTGTCTCTCTGCAAGAAAATATTTTCAAAAATAATGCTTTATAAAACACATCATCCATTCCTATGTATTTAGCTCCCAAATAAAAAGTTGCATGACGTACAGTATGTATATATTTTTCTCAGTCTGCTTTAGTTGCACCTTCCACTGATGATTTATTTGGAAATGAAAATTCAAAGATCAGATATACCTCAACAAATGACAGACAAAACAAATTATAACCCAAAAACCGTTAGTGGCCAACATATTTGCATGAGCACTCATTGAACTGTCAGGCTGTTCCGGGGAAACACAGGTTTGTGGTCGCAGTTCCTCTTTTTATTACTGTGCGAAGTTAATCTTTTTATCAGGCATTGTCTTGAGTGAACGCGGCCGTGTTGCGCGTGCTGCTGTTGTGCTGTAGGGATCGACTGGCTGCAGGGCCTGAACACCCCGAACACACTCTCTACTCCACATCTGCTGTGTGGGAATCACAATGAAAATGTGCCATGTTGTTTTCTTTTCCAGCGAGGCGCCACAATAAGATTACAGCTCCCATTTAAAATCTGTCAGTGCTCTATTATAAGGCACTTTTTAAAAAGTATGAAGCCACACTGAATACAATGGCTTGTTCATGTGATGCTTTTTTTTTAATGTGAAATATACTGCATGAATCTACAAACCTCTCAAACAAATCAATCATTCATTTTTACTTCATTTTAACATACGATGCCGTTCAAAAGTTTCGCATTTTCATGTTTTTAAAAGAGGTCTCTTCTGCTCACCAAGGCTGCATTTATTTACTAATACAATGTTGATTCTCATTTGCGAGTACGGAGAGAGTGCGGGAGTTCCTCGATTTTTGTCGATTTTTTGACCAACTTATATTTATATATACTTATATTTTTTGACCTGAGGGTGTGCGACGGTGTTTGCTAATTGCATTCATTTGATTAAAAAACAGTAATATTGTGAAATATTATTACAATTGAAAATATCTGTTTTTATGTGAATACAATCACCTAAAGGATTATTAGGAACACACACTAATACTGTGTTTGACCCCCTTTCACCTTAACTCTACGTGGCGTTGATTCATCAAGGTGCTGAAAGCATTCTTTAGAAATGTCGGCCCATATTGATAGGATAGCATCTTGCAGTTGATGGAGATTTGTGGGATGAAGCCACAAAAAAAGATGCTCTATTGGGTTGAGATGTGGCGGCCATTTTAGTACAGTCAACTCATTGACATGTTGAAGAAACCAGTTTGAAATGATTCCAGTTTTGTGACATGGCGCATTATCCTGCTGGAAGTAGCCATCAGAGGATGGGGACATGGTGGCCATAAAGGGATGGACATGGTCAGAAACAATGCTCAGGTAGGCCGTGGCGTTTAAACGATGCCCAATTGGCACTGAGGGGCCTAAAGTGTGCCAAGAAAACATCCATTACACCACCACCACCAGCCCAACAGTGGGAACAAGGCATGATGGATCCATGTTCTCATTGTTCCGTGTTCCGGGATATTGGCTGGAAAAGGTTCTATATAGAACCTTAAAAGGTTCTAAAGCGCTACGTATTTGGAACCCCTAAAATGCAATGCATGTGAATGATCACAAAATTCAAGATATGGGGGTTAAAAAATTTAATTAATCAATATCTCATTTCAGTCTTTCTCCACAGATTAAAATGTGATATTGAAGGAAAAGTCGTAGTTTACAGTTAGCTTTTTTAATAAAGAAAGAAAACAAGAAAGAGTTGGTAAGTATTTGAAAGTATTATGGGGTGCCCCCCCCCCCTCCCCTATACTGCTCAAATCAGCGTAGTTTAGATCTATCATTGTCAACACTAACATTCATTAGAGTCCTTAAACGACTGCTGTGCGCTGGAGCCGGATCCGGTCCCTGAGGATCTTGCTCTGTGATCCAGGTAATGGCGATCACGCCGGCTGACGGGGTCTCGCTAACGAGAGGGGACTGTGTCATCCATCTTGGGAAGTGTTCACAGACGTATTGATCCGGCAAAGGTGCAACTCCCATGAAAGCTGTTCCTTGACGGATTTCTTACCGAGGGCACGCGGCGACACGGCTCCTGAGATGTCTCTCCGTGTCCCGGAGACGACGAGGAACGCCTGCTTTCTGGACGCTCTTCCCGTGTCAGGACTCAGGATTCCTTCTAAGCAAAGTGGACAAATCACACGTGGCCAGTCGATAGCGGTCACAAATAATCTAGATGCACAAGTACTTATTGACACAAGCTTCAATAACCCTGCATGAGTGGATTTAAATAAAATACCGCCATTAATCAGCACGCTTTATCACTAACCACAGGTTAGGACCAGTGCCAGTCTTTCTTACTATCCACGAATAATCCATGAATAATCACTTTCAGATATGGACTGAAGCGGACCACATTTGTTTGTGGCTAATCAGCCGTGCTTTTGCGAACAGTTTGATTCCTTCAAACCAATCTGGCCAGAGCTCTGGGCATTTAAGAGTAGAATCTGCAATATAAAGAGGCCATCACAATATGACACCAATTTGGGTTTTTATATACATAAACTGTACAAGCATCTGACCACATTAAAATTGGACATTCTTTTTATGTGATCAATTTTAAACAAAGTTATGACAAACAATGAAGAAATGTATAGGCTGATCAAATACAATCAAACAAATATTCTAATATTGATCATGTGAATTTCTGTGTGCAAAATGTAGCTTTGAGTCCTGCTCTCATTGAAACACAAGGGAGACAAACCAAACGCTAATTAATTCTTCAATGATTATTTTTATGCTGTTAATAAAATACAGTACCAGTCAAAAGTTTGGATTGGTTTTCATCATATTAGAGTGATTTCTGACGGGTCATGTGACACTGAAGACTGGAGTAATGATGATGAAAATATACAGCTTTGATATTATACAGTTTTTTTACCAACCCGATCTCACGGGAATTCGTACGAATTTTACGAGGTGGCTAACTCGTAACAATTCATACGACCTACAATTTTGCTAAATCGTACATATTTTTACGAATTGGCCAATTCGTATGAATTCGTACGAATGACCTACCCCCTACCCCACCCCTAAACCTAACCATCACATGGGTTTAGACAAATCGTAAGAACTGGTACGAGTGAGGTCGTACGAATTAGCCACTTTTTAATCACTCGTACGAATTGGTCGTGAGATAGGGTAGTTTTTTACTGTATTTTTGATCAAATAAAAGCAGCCTTGGTGAGCAGAAGATACTGCTTTTAAAAACATTTAAAGTCCCACTGTGGTGAAATCAAGTCAAACACACACCGTGTGTGCGTTGATAAGTGGACAGCATTGCTGAGTGTTTCCTCCTTAAAACAAAAGACAGTCTTAAAAACACGCTTTGAAATCGCTGGTGTTTCTGACGTCACAAACAACCGTGTAACCAATCAGATCAACGTGTGATCGTCAACCAGTGGATCTCTGAGTGAGTGAGTGGAGGCGGGGCTCATCTGCATATTCATAGAACCACTCATACTCAATGAGGCGTGGTTGTCGAGTTACAGTCAAGATATTTTAAGTCACGAAGACACCTTTTTTCAAGGAACAAACATTTCAATGTGCCACTTTGGTGATCAGAGATGAGTTACTACAGGAAAAATCATTTTGACCGGTGGTATAAATCTACAGTATAAGGATATTTACACTAAATGTTGTTAAAGAACTCTGACATACATTAAATGAGTGTCTTCAAGAGTCGTTCTTGTCCGCCAAAGCATTATTCCTGTTGACCAGCGGTTGACTCACACCAACGCTTCAGTCAGTGATTTGACAAAAGAAAACCCAAGACAATACTGCAAGCCACGCGCAGCAAGACCGAGGGTGTAACATTGCACACTGTCCGTTTGCCCACACAAAGAGTGACAGACACACAGAAAGAGAAGGAGAACAGCAGGAAAAGGGAGATGACTCTCTTCATTCACTGTCAGGCTTCAAAGCTCACGCTTCTGCACGCACACACACGTCAGATCACATCGATGTCTCCTCGACCATTCGCCATTCTCTCGAACTGTGGCGCTCTCACTGTTTCCCTGAGGCAAGATAAATATCAAATCTGAATACAGAAGAACATATTGTGATTGGTGATCAAGACTAGTGAACTTTGGGAGTTATTGAATACAGTGTATGACGTAAATCAGAGAGACGCCTCGGTCTAGTTTACGTCATACAACAAATGTATTAGTGAAACATTTCAAAATAAAATAAACTTTTTTGCATTGGTTGGTTTGAGGGTCTGCAAAGTAAAGTAAATTTAGATGGTTTATATTATGGCTAAATGAATGTAAAAAATAAATGCATGACGTATTCATAACTTCATTCTTTTTGAAAATGTTGTCTCTGAGATGTTAAAGAATTTTCTTTTTTTATTTTTATTTTACATCGTGCATCATAGGGTTGAAGGAACAATCTATAAACTTAACGAAAAACATGCTGGTCATTTTCTGCCATCAGGGCATTATCTGTTTTTTTTATACAGTGTTTATGAATTCTGGTTTGGTTCATAATATTTCATTTATGGAATGCATTGATTAATTTTTATCATAATAAATGCAGTCAATTTCATATTTTAATCTATCCCATTGCATTAAATTCCATTAAAATAATTTAATACACAACATTTTATTTATTTTTTCATACTTGATATTTACTTTTAAATGCACAACACTGATGTTTTGCTCTCTAGTTAATCTTAAACAATTATATGTTTCATTGTGGGATATTACAACTCTGAATATGTATCTGATCATTCATCTCTGTTTGTTATCTTGCAAATTCTCTCTCTTTAGTCCAATATTTATGACTCTAAAAAGTTAACATTTTGAAAGCTCCGTTCGTGAGGGTAAGGACTTTTGTGTGCATCTCCCCAAACCTAAAAATATGCGTGCATAATTATAAATACCGACGACAGATTAACATAAAACGTCTCTATAAAAGGCTCGGGTGCAGTGAACGTGAATAACATCTCCTGGTGGACTCCTGCAGAGGCAGATTTGTTCTGCACTTGTAGTTGCTGTCAGCGGCCCATGGGTCCTATTGTGTCTCTGTTCTCACCGCTGAGAAGCGAGAGCCTGGGGTCAAAGTTGAAACAGGACTTGCCAAAAAACTCCTTGTTCCACAGCTGACCCTTTTTACCCTTCTCACACGGGAGACCCAAAACACAGCAGCACACTTTGTTCTGTGTCAGCTCAACTGCAGTTTAATGACTAGGCTAAGCATCGAATCAGATGGAGAAGCACCACCCCAAGACGGTCTATGTTTCCCCAATCCGTCCGGGCAACTGGTGTCAGGCCTCCCAGCTGACAGGGCCCCACGTCAGCCTGTGTGTGGGGGTGGAGGCCCCGGGACGCCCATCATATGGCAGGCCTGAGGGGAGAGGAGGAGGTGGGCACTGTAAAACTAATAGAGATATTCTACAGTCAGAGCCTGTCCTCCGCTCCCCTCGGGCAGCTTTATTGATCATCTGGCCCTCTTTACAGCACTCGCTCCATTGTAAGTCTGAGTCCAGCTGTGCTACAGGCAACATTTCGAAAGTCAACTTTTGCAAATACATGTTGCCTCTCATTAATTTGCAACTAACTCTCATTAGTAGACTCTCAGGCTGACATGTCGTTGTACAGTTACTTGCATTAGAAGAATGTCTAAAGGGGGGACTTTTGAAATAAAGCGTTTCTAAAAAGTTCCTCCAACCCGATGTCACGACAATTCGTACGGATTTTATGAGGTAGCTAACTCATACGACCTCACTCGTACATATATTTTTGCTAAATCGTACATATTTAATGAGTTGCCCAATTCGTATGAATTCGTACGCATGACCTACCCCTGACCCCGCCCCTAAACCTACACATCACTGGGGTTTAGAAATCAAATCTTACCAATTCACATGAATTAGTCACCTTTTACTCACTTAAACTGGTCGTGAGATAGCTTTGTGTTCTTTGGCTTGTAACGATAGATCTTAAAGTAGAGACGCACCCAACCGATGCCAAAAACTAGCGCTGATGAAGTCAACTGTGTTGTTGTCGCCTCGCCTCGCCTGCGTTGGGGCAGAAAAGACGCACTTGAACACACCAGCAATCAGCATATTTAAAGAAACACTCAGGTAACATAAAATTAGACCAGCCTTCTGACCGTTTTGACTTCTTTGCTTGCCGTCATGCTATTATTCTCATAAACTGACATCACTGAGCTGAACAGCCAATCAGAGTTCTCTATCACCGACGCCCTGCCACCGATTCTACTGAATCGGCCACAAAAAATCCGGTAGAAACCGACTAGAGCCGACGGTGCGGAACAAACCAGAAAAACTCAAAAACTTCCCATCATCGACCGATGGCAAATCGCCGGCTTGGTGCGTCTTTAGTGTGATTTTATAAGCGAGAGAAACAAGTACACAGCCATCTTTAGAGTTTAGACAACAGATCTTCTTGTTTGGGCTTCAGTTTGCAAATGCCGGGAATATTCTCCACAACAGAGCGATTTGCATCTCGTATCTCCATATCCTCGGTCGTTTTCGGTTTCCCTAACCTACAATACAATCTTAAACTCGGCACTTAGCGTCTACGTTACTGCTCTCGCCCCGCCCTCTGTTCGTTGATTGGCCGGCTGTTGATTTGGCCGACATGTCGATGTCTCAGACTGAGTACAGAAGCAAACTGAAGAGCGGAAGTACCAAGTCTGACATAGTCAGGCTAATATGAGCCCTTCACAATGTTAAAAGGTGATATCCAGTCATATAAATGGTATAGCTTTAATGTTTTTGTGACTCGGCATGCTGATGCATAAACCCAAGTTACAATTGGGAACTCTAAAAATATGGATAATAAATGTAGTATCTCTGTAATTTGGTTGATTTCTGGAGAAGAAGAGAGAAATTCCCTCAACTCATAGTCACTCAGAGTTAAAAAAGAAAAAAGGACAGTACAACTGCTATAGAGAGCCTAAGTAGTTCCCCTTCCGGTTGACCACCATGGGACCTTATTTCGGAAAAATATTGAATGGTAGTCAATGGCGAGAGACAACAAATATTTTGATCTGGTTTGAATTGTGCCCTGAATTACACATATGATGTTTGTCAATTTAAAAGATAAATTTTTAAAGTAAAACCGTTGAGGTATAAGACTGTGAAAATACGTAATTACAAAGACTACAAACCCCAAAGGCGCACATTTTCTCTCAATGAATGAAGCTAACTTTACTGAGGCTGTCCGTCATTGTTTCTACAGTCTTACGTTATAATCGTAACGTTACGCCGTCATACGCAGTGTTTTGTACCAGACTGCACACACACGAGCAGCGGATCTCACTCGTCGTTTCGCTTCTGGGAGATGTAGTTCACAGAGCGATTTTCACATAAAACTAAATGTTACTCTTCTGTTATATGACAAACTGCGACGTTTTTGACTTTTAGAATTATCTTTTGAATTGACAAACCTCATATGTGTAATTGAGGGCACAGTTCAGACGGAATAAAAAGATAAGTTGTCTCTCGCCATTGACTACCATTCATATTTATTAGTTATTGTCCTAGATATATTGTTTTTATGGTTTTTTTGTTGTTGTTTTTTTTGTTTTAGGTGTGACATCAAGATCTGTCCAGGGACAGCAGATGTAAAATAGCCTACTGGCTAATTCTGGCACACTGTACATTTAATCATGTATCATTAGTGTGCATTGTCCCTGTTAAATAAACCTGAAATAAATAAATAAAATAAATATTTTTTTCCGAAATAAGGTCCGGAAGCTCCGGAAACGGAGGGGCTGTCTATAGGAAACCAGTTATAATTTGAAATAACGGTTTTGACAGTTACAGATTCAAACAACAAAAGAGCGGGAATAAAGAACCCTAAACTTCAGCATATATGGTAGTAAAAGAAATATTACTATGTGTACAGAACCATCTTTTCAGAGTAGGATTCCCTCTCAAAAAATAATTTCTATATATTCCAAAAAGCCTTGAGCGTCCAACAGCGTTTAACCATTCTGCACAGGTGCGAGCTCTACAAAAGGAGGTAAAGATGCTTTCAGACAGAGATAACAGCACTAAACCTCATCGGTGTGCTCACGGATAAAACAGGTTTGATGCAAGAGTTTCAGATCCCCTGAAATTCCTTTCTGAAGCTTCAGATGAAGCTCACCGCAGATAACACAGGCCTCGTCATTCAGACGCACACCGATACACAACAGCCCGTTCTCGTTCTCCAGAAGAGGAAATGACCTCATCGAACACTGTTTGAGCTGCTAGACAAATACTTCGAGAGAGATTCCCAAAACCATGCAAATCGAAATCATATACTCTTCCTCAGCAAACACAGGCCCGCGCGCTCGTTGAGCAGGTGTGTAACACGTTTATTTGTAGACGTTGGCAATGTTTTTTCTTTCTTTCTTGCAGACTTGTATTGGATCTCTTCAGTTGGAAAAGGCTGATGCTTTCCTGAAGTCCCAAACGACAGACAGATGGAAGAGAATATCAGTTTCAGGATCAGTGGAGAGGATTAGGAGAGGAGGAGAGATTAAACACAGAATGACCGGCTCTTCAAGAGGATTCCACGACACACACACACACACACACACACACACGGGTCTACGGGACAGTCATACGCTAGTGAAATAAATATATCTTGAGTTTTAATTTCAGGTAAAAAATGCTTGAAGAAACTCTGCATAATATATCAAGGCTTGTTTTCATACAGTATCGTGAACATGAGCATATCTTGTCTTGGAGCACTGGCAGATTTGTTTGTTTAAATTGTTTATAAAACAAGTGTAAAAAAAAATCTTTCATAAATAAAAAGAAAACTGATAAATAAATTCCCTTAATATCGTATGCATGTGTCGCTTCTCAAGTACTGTACATGCATCTTGTTTCAAGGATTTTTAGATATATTTTTAAAGCTGCAGTCTGTAGTTTTTTTGGGTTCAAAATGATCTAAAATACATTTTTGAGCGAATACATATCCAGCCAGAGTTCATAACTCTCTGCTTGCCGTAGCTCGATTCAAAGCGGTAAGCTTGTTTTTAATTCCAGCAGAACTGGTGGATTCCCACAGGAGATTTGAGCTTGTCTTTGTGTCATTACGTCACATCTGCACACACACAGAAATAAGAGTCAGATTTTAAACAGAGATGGTGATGAAGACAAAAACTGATGATGAATCTTATGAGTCTTATCTGATACCCTTCGAGTCATGATTCATTCATTTTGGTGAACGTCGTCTGGAATCGTTTAAAGCCCTTTGAACAGTTTGCACTGAAACTGTCTTTTGGACCTTGAACCGTTTGGTCCCCATTGAAGTCCATTATATGGAGAAAATCCTGGAATGTTTTCATCAAAAACCCATTTCTTTTCGACTGAAGAAAGAAAGACTTTTACGACATGCCCAATTCGCATGAATTCGTACGAACTACCTACGCCTGACGCCGCCCCTAAACCCACTCAGCACCGGGGTTTAGACAAATCGTACGAGTTGGTGATGTGAAGGCGTTGGTAAAACACGTTAATAGCTTCCATATTTAGCAGTATTCGCTGTATTGGCGATGCATTTACATGGTCATCTCCTTTAGACATGATACTAGGTCCAAATCCCAGCGCGGGACACAACAACAAGGTTTCTCGGCCCAGCAGAAGCATTTAGCAGAGCTCTTGTTAGGCGCTCGTTGATGATGTTAGCATGCTGGAGCTCGCGGCGTCCACCCCTCACTGCCCTCTGGAATGCCCTCCTGATTGTGAGAATGTGTAACGAAGCAATGCCATTTATTATACATCAACGGCATCACTTATTCATCTGCCCTGTCAGTCTGTAAACACTTCAACAGCCTCTGATCGACACAGGCCTAACCTGTGTGTGTGTGTGTGTTTAGGAGAAAGTGAGTCAATTCACACTGACTGTGTTATACACATTTTGTTAAATGTCTGCTGTATTGTTTGAGCTACAGATGGTTCAATATGTTGTCAGCATCTTCTTCAACAGATATTTGTGCTTGCCAAGATAAAGTCTTGGAGTTAGTGCCATTAATTATTTAGACAAACCAATAAAGTCATTGTTTGTTTACAGTTTAAGTTGAAAAGCATTGCTCGATGTATGTGCCCTTGCCTGGCTAGTTGTTTGGAATAGGACATACTGGAGATAACAGTGTTAAATGATCGGATGAGTGGGAATCTCAGTCATTTTTAGGGATGTGCATTGGCAGGTTAGTCCGGTCAAACCCGAGGAAGCTTATGCGAGATTATCCTGGGATTATCCAGCTAACTGGTCA